>JAOEGS010007355.1:99488-121977 GCA_025447755.1 Corythornis vintsioides | reverse complement strand
CGTGGGGTGGGCGAGGAGAGGAGAGGAGAGGGGAGGAGAGAGAGGAGAGGAGAGGGAGAGGAGAGGGAAGCCCAGATGAAATGCCAGAGGTATCTTTCAGGAATCTTCCTGAAAAGGGTTGCAGAGAAGATAAAAAAGGAGCCTGGAAAGGCTAAACCAGTGAGTTTCCAACATTTCCACAGGCTTCCTGCATGGGGCATCAGAACTGCTCTGAGGCCCAGCTGCACACATGCACCCTTTGCTCATGAATTAGAACCTCCACTAACATCTTTTATTTAACAAGGTGCTATATAAAAATGTTCTTAGCAGATGGTTGAATTCTCATGTGACAGGTCAGGTGCATCAGGGTAGACTCTTGGAAATATTTTGTTAAGTTGCAAAACAATAAGAAAAAAAGCAGTTGTTGAACAGGGGCATGCCAGGAGATAACCCTTTCTCATTAAAACTGAGGTATAAATCACAGTGCCCTTCAAGTTCTTGTTACCTTCATCTTCAGCAGTCATGCAGAAAAATATCAGCTCAGCAGCATTAGTCATGGTACAAAGGAAAGCCTTCCTGACAGAAGGCTAAGGATTCCTCAGGCCTTTTATTCATGGTGCAAAACTACTAAGAAACAGAAACATCACAGACCCCGTTTTTGGACAAAAACCCACATGCACACCCAGCGGTCTAAAGCGAGGGAGACAGGGAGCCTCCTTGCTTGCTTCTTTCTATGTGCTGGGTAGGATCAAAGCCATCACTTTGGGGAAAACCTTCAGCAGCAGCAGCATGTAAGAACTGTCATGCTGAATCAGACCCACGTGTCATCTTCTTGTGACATCTCATCCTTGTGAGTGGCACCATGGCTCGGAGGGGTGAACAGCGAATCTCCTGTGCACGGGCAGAACTGCTTCCTAAGCTTGCCAGGCAGGGGCTGGGCATTGCTGTGTGCATGAAAAGCTGCACTCCTGAGAGAATAGATTTTAAACAGTCACAGGTTCTAAAGTGCTCTTACAGAGACAGTGGGTGGGGTTTTTCAGGCCTTTGTCGTGTGGGGTGTTGTGACCGATCCCCACTACATTGCTCAGAACACCCGTGTAACCTGTCAGGCCAAGAACCTCTCTGTCAGGGTCACTTTATTCTGGTTTCACTCAACATACTTTTCAGTTTGAATTCCCATCACTCATACCTGTATAAAACACTTCTGTTGCTAGGAGAGCAGAAATGAGATAAAATGGTCAGCATCCTGCTTCCTGCTAGTTAAAATAAATGCAAAGAATATGTGTCATGCATCTTTCTGTGTCAAATCATTTTAGGGTGTATTTTCATCACCCCCGAAGACCTCTTCCACCCTTGCCATTTTGGTAAGTCTTTCTCTTGGCACAGGCCACACAGTCTGTCAGAGTTCCCATTTGGTACACCACCTCCTTATTCAGAGCCACATAAAAACAATAAAACCCACCATCTGTAGGATACAGGGAATAAGGGAATATCTCCTATGATGTCAGAGCTGAAAATGTTGCCAGGAACCATGGTACCTTGTGAAAAAACACCTCTGACCCTGCCAGGAGAGACTTTTTATTACTGGAACACTCAGCTGGCCTCCTGCTGCGTGCAAAACTTCAGCACAAAGGGAGCTGGGCAGTTAAAAAACCCCATTATTTCTAACAAAAGATGCTTTTTTCTCCATCTCAGCCAAATGTTGAGAGAGCATGACAGACACTTACTACTGTTAAACAAGCTTCAGGGTTTTCCATTCTGCAGAAAATAGCACGAGGCTGGCAGAATGGACTGCTGCTTGACAGGGAGGTGGAAATGCATGTGCTCTACTGTGCTCAGAATCTGTCCCAGGGCAGCCAGAGTGGCAGTGACTGAGCACATCTCAGTGACAGTGTGGCCAAATCGTTTCATAGAGCATCACCTTCACCCTTCCCTAACCTGTGGGTGAACAAAATGCACTGAAACTGAATCCTGAGGTGGAATGTCATGTTTAATTCAGAAAAAAACTTTGATGGGACAATTACTGTGAGCTTGGTTTAGGCTGTGACCTTTTCTCATTCTCTGCATTGCTCTGGGTGCAGTAGAAAGGGCACAGAAAAATATCATGGGCTATCAAAATGTAGAAGAGGCTGGTAAGAGACAAATTACCATTATGTTAGCATATCCTTTCCAAATTATCACCAAAGTATATTAGATGAGGCCTACTCTAGTTCCTCTGAGTTCCACCACTGCTGTAAGGAAACCTTTACTCAGTTAATGCAACACCACTTAATGATCTCTCTCCAGATGCTGTGATCTGTCTTCACTTCCCACTGTCTTCATATAGTTTGTGTACATTTTTATCTGTCTTTTAAATTCACTCCCATTAAATCCAGATTTTCAGAAATGTTGCCAACAGGTTCCTGCTGCACCCTGGGGTCTCACATCACCCCCCTGTCACTGTACTGGAGGCAGGGTGGTTCTGACACCCTGCCTGATGGCAGTGCTGCCAGATGCCATGGCAGCAGCATTTCCATTGTCATCTCTGTCGGTTGGCTTGGTGATGACTAAGCAGGGCTGGCTTTGTGAGGTTGTACCATAGGGATGTTTATGCTGCAGAGGGATACCAGTATCACCCAGAGCAGAACAGCCTGGGGACCCCTCAGCAAGCTGGGCAGGCAAAGCTGAAGCCATTTTGTGTACCTCAGAATCTTCAACCCTTATCACTTCGAGCATCTTCCTTTTATTTTTTTTCCTTCTGTTTAGAATTCCCATGTAATTTTCATTTTCTCTAATTCATGTAGTAGCTCCGAGTCATCTAAAGGCCAGGCTGTGCTGGTACAGGCTCTTGGGAACTGTTGGCTAAAATTCTGCTGACAACATGATGAAAGTTTTAGGATAATTTCCTGGATGGGGAGATCAGCTCCTCTCTGGGTCCTGTGGAAGCTGCCAGTGTTGGATCTGTTGTGCCTGTCTGTGACACGCATAAGGGCCACAGACAAAAC
The DNA here is from genome assembly GCA_025447755.1 of Corythornis vintsioides. Taxonomy (NCBI): domain Eukaryota; kingdom Metazoa; phylum Chordata; class Aves; order Coraciiformes; family Alcedinidae; genus Corythornis; species Corythornis vintsioides. The sequence goes on along the minus strand of JAOEGS010007355.1, from coordinate 119,014 downwards.
CCAGAATAGCATCACTGCCGACAAAGAAAAACACTCGGTCTCTGCGCCGCCCACTCACGGTGATGATTGTACACACAGATTCAGAACTCTGAATCTCGGGAGAACAAATGTTGCTTTGGAGGGATAAAAACATCATTAGGAATAAATTCACGGGAGGAAATGGAAAGCTGGAGTTGATCCTGTATCAGCACAGATCAGAGATGAGTTTTAGGGCAGCATATGTGATTTCTGAGCCTGGAAACACCCCAAAAAGAACTCAGTTTTCAGAAGGCAAATTATTTCAACCTCAGTCTTCTTTCACTACTTAAGCTTTAAAGCAAAGGGGTTCCACCTCACTAGTCATTATGGGGATCAAGTATTTGGGCTCTAATGTGATCAGTTTCAAGCAACAGTCTCAGTGGAGTACCTAAGCAGACCCTGGTAGAAAATGCAGGTGTGAATGTCAGGTGAGCAGATTGGTGCTTGCAAAGCCAACACACACCAGCTTCTACCAGTTACAATGCTTTGAAAGCAGGGGAATTAAACAAGTGGAAAACCCAACATCCACGGTGAGTCACTCGTGTTCATCAGTTTGTAACCCTCTCATGGAGGCCTATGTGAAAAGAGGTGAAGCTTCTCCTGGTGGGGGGAAGGTTCTGATTTTGCTGAAGTTGTAGAAGCTGAGGGGTTTAGTCCTGTGTTTGCATCCTGCTGTTGTGTTAACTGCACCAGCCACGCGTGGGGTGTGGGTGCAGGGTATGACACAGCTTCCTTTGGCAGGATTAAAAGGGCTGAGGGAGTGGTGCTAATTCTTACTGCTTTCAATCATCCGTTTAATTTAAAGATCTAACGGTTTATGTGACTGCAAAAGCAACACTCGCACTGCAATGATCCTGGTTGTTGGGAAGCAGGAGCATCATCGCTCTCCTGCCTTGGTCCATTTAAGATGTTCTGATGCCACCCGCAGGAGGTCGCAGGTACCTTCAGCTCCTCGTTTGCAGCAGCTCTGCCCGGGTAAGGCTGCACCAGCAGGAGACTGGCAGAGGAGAGCAAGCGGAGGAGACGTCACGGCGTGTCCCTGCGTGGGCACAGTGGCATTCGAGACCCTTACTGTACCCATGCCTCAGAATGGGAAGTGCCATCTGAGTGCTGGAGCGTTAGAGAACAGAAATCTCACGCCTGGTGGTTGTTCATCTGGACCCAGCTAAGCGCAGATGGAGGTTGGATCCTGATCCTGCTCCTTCCTCGCACAGCCCCCCGCGGTGGGTTACCCGAGTGGTCGGCTCCCGTCTCCAGCTAGACCAGAAATACATGTGAGCATCTTGCCAAACCACAGACGGGTGAGATCTGCCTCGTCCCTGCAGGACATCCTGGGCTTCCCGCTGTCTCCTGGAGAGCCGAGCTGTCCACCCGCCGCCCTGGTGTGCGGGTCCAGTCTGTGCCCTGCCAGCAGGACCCAGATCCACAAGCGGTCACAGCTCCCAGTCACCCCAGCACGCAGGGACTGGGAACCACGAGGGTACCCGGGGAGAGCACAACTTACCTTTGTACCAACATGGGCATCTGCCCTGCTGGCTTCACCGATCTGAGCTGCAGTTCAGTGCAGAATGGTTCTGCTGTTGCAGAACGATTTGTGAGGTCCAAGGAAAAAGAAAGGAAACTGGTTTTCAGGGGAACTGAATTTGTTCTTGGTGCACAAGGACAAAAAAAATCACAGCTTTCACAAAAACAGTAGCAGGGAAGAGAAAAAGACAAGGGAAATCATGGTGTTTTATGACAGTAAATGAGATAAGTTTTTGTGTAAATCTCACTGGGCTATAAAAGTAAACTAAGTGAAAAACAAACGAAAATTTATTTCTGTGGATGCATAAACAAAGTGACTGATCTTTGATGTTAATGCTGCGAACAAATTACTGAGCAGCCATATTTTTGCATAATATGCTCAGTAAAATGCTGGTTTTGATTTGTACTCTATCTGCACTGTGAAACAAATCAGGTTTACGGTGCATATTTCTAACACATGCAGCAGTGTGATGTGAAGGTCTCTAATGAGAGTCAGGGTTTTTGGAAGATCTTATCTCCACCTCAAGTAGTGGTTGTTATGATTTTTAATTTGGAAGACTTGTGGCAAGTGTTGCTGGTTTGGGCCAAAAGATACATTGGGTTTGTTGCCCGCTCTCCATTTCACACCCATAGTGCTCCAGAGCACTAGTCCAGGGTTTGCTGCCTCAGCAAACACCCGGCATCAAATCCACAGCACAAGATGATTTGTTTCTGTTTCCACTCCTTGCCTTTCCTGGAAAATTTACATCTCTGTGGAGATCTTTTTGTCAAGATGTTTTGTGTGTGTGTGTTTTCAGGATGGGATGCGCATGCAGCATCTCCCAGTGGATGCACTGCAGGAGCTCTGTCATTGTCTGCAACTGGTGTTCCTTGGAGGAGTTTATGGGGTTATCTCCACCAGATTTGTATGAGATGGGGAGGGGAAATCAGTCTATACAGAAGGGGGGCTGTGGCACCGAGGTGCTGCATCCCACAACCATTCAGGCACATGTTTGATGAGCACAGACTCAATTCTCTGCATAGAGCAAGGATCCCTGGGAAGCTGCCAGGCTCCTCACAAGAACACACTTTGGCATTGCCACAGCTGATCCAGTCAATTGCTGAATCCTGATGTCCCAACTCTTTGTGCTATGCTAGAAGAGCTCGTAAGAGCTCTTTTCTGCTGAGCTGGGGCTTGTCTCCCCGTGAGGACATGTGGAGAGGCACTGCAGGGTCACTGGGCGCCATGGTGCCAGGGGCAGCAGCAGGTCCTTGTCAACCTCCCGGGCTGCTACCACTGCTGCTCCTGACACACGGGCGCTACTTGTGGGTGTTACAGCCTGGAATGAACGAAACCCTTGGCTTAAACCAGTAAGAAGCCTGAAACTCCCTGGGAATACTGGGTGGACTGGGCGAACCCCGAGGGCGGGCGCGCTGAGGAAGGCGCTGTGCCGGGCGCGGCCCGCAGGGGGCGCTTCCAGGTCGTTCCCGCCCTCCCGCCTCCTCCCCTCGCCCCTCCCCTCCCCTCGGCGGCGGCGGTGCCGCGGGGCCCCCTCCCGCCGCTTCACATGGGGCTGCTGCTGCCGGAGGGACCGCGCTGCCGCTCGCCCGCTCGCCGCCGACCGACCGACAGGGGCCCGACGACGACGACCGGGCTACCCCCCGCCAGCGCTGCGCAGGTAGGGACCCGCGCGCACCTGGGGGAACGCGGGCAGCGGGACGGGGCGGGCGGCGGCGGTGACCGGAGCGGATCTCCCTCCCGTGCAGCGGATCTCCCGTGCAGCGGGCCCGTTCGCCGTCGTCCCGCCCGGGGCTTCCCGCCGCGGGGACGGAACCGGGAACTATCGAGAGTCACTTCGCTTCCCGCCGCCGCCACTTCGGGGCAGCCGGGCGGGGGGCTCTGGGCTCCCCAAAGCTGATGGAGTTTGAGGAGCTGCGAGTCTCCCGCTGCCCTCTGGTCCCGGCTGTCGTGCGAGGGGCGCCGCCGGGCAACGGGTCCGTTATTCGTTAATTTATTCTATCTCAGTTTAGGTGTGAGTTTGGTTTTTTTTCTGTGCACTACCAGAGTGCCGATGAGGTGAATTTCTGCCCTTGGTAGATGAAACAACTTATGGCGTAAGAGTGAGAGTTACGGGTGTAACCTGACGTTGGGGTAGCTCAGAATAAACCTTTTCATTAGAACGGAGAAAACCGGATCCAGTTCTTGCAGCTTTTGATTGATTTGAGCTCCCTCGTGGAAAGCAGCGGGGAGTTCTGCCTGATGAAGACCTGTGAAATGTCCTGAGGGCTGTTACACAACTGGCTGGGGATGGGCAGTAGAGCTCAGTTAAGTAACTTCGCACCTGGGTCTTGTTTTCGCTGACCTAGCTGAAGGACTGAGAAGTCCAATTAGTTCGGGTGCTCTGCTTTAAGGAGCCAGACCTCGCCACTTGGCGTGTCCAAGGGAGCAGGGGGACTGATCTACCTGGCTTAGAGTAGTCAGGAACCTGTTGGTTAAATAGAGAAATGGGTGACTCCTTTTGGAGAATATGATTGAAATGTAGAAGCACTTCACGTGTTTCGGTGGTGGTGCCAGGTAAAGTCGACTGTTTTCATCCCGAGTGCATTTGTTACTGTTTGTGTTTCAATCGAGCCTTGTAAGCCTTAGTGAAGAACCAGGGACCTAGGTGTGGAAGATGATGTACAGGCAGACATGTAATCGTAGTCTCTCCACTGAAGAGCATCATTTCTGCTGGGGTTATGCAGAAATGGTTACAGAAAACAGAGCATTGCTCCTGGAAAAGCTTGCAGGCTGCAGTTTCCACACATGAGCTGACTTTTCAGTTATTGTTTTATTTTTTTTCTGTATTTCTGAAATACCCGACACTAAGTAAATTACAGGTTCTGGTTGGTTGGTTGTGGAACTTTTTGTGTTGTTGCAACTGCAGACTGCTGTTGAATTGCTTCTTTTTTTTTTAAGTAAAATAACATTGAAAAATTCCTTGCACTTCAAATAGCAGCAACATAGGACTGGGCTTGTGGAGGCTGGAACAAACAAAACCCAACGCTTTCTTTGTGCTGTAACTACTGCACAAAAGACAAAACTTCTGTGCTGAGTATTTCTCAAGTTCATTCTTGAGTCCTTGGAATACCTGATGGTAAAAGTCTGACCAAACTGAGTGAGAAAAAGGTGCTATATTGTGATCAGTGGAATCCAGATGAGTTCTTGGGAAATTTCAGATAGCCTTGTAGCAACCCTTCGTGGTGCAGGTGTCTTTGCTGTGTTTGGGGCAATTCCATAGGTGTGTTGGTATGGCTGACCTCACAGCCTCGCCAAAGCTTGGGTACCTCCTAGCTGCCTATGGAGAAACTGAGGCATGTGCTGAGCAGCCCTCCTGGGCTAGGATGATAGAAAACAGACTGTGTATTGCTAAAGTATTCGGGAAAGCTGCTACTAACGTGCACTAAGAGGTTCTTAATGTGCATGTCAAGAGCATTGCCAGCCCTTGTAGCTCAGCAGCCAGGGGAGAGACCTTTGTAAAACAGGGTGCTTCAGCATACCCCAGTTTAAAATACTGAATTGAGTTCAGTTATGGTGGACGAATTCCACTTAGAAAACTGGATGCTTGTACCTTGAACAGCAAAACAACCTTCCGAGTAGTGTGCCAAAGCTTTGCTCGGTGCACGGCACAGCTGCTGGAGCACACGTGGTGGTGGTGAAGTGTTCGGCGCTGGTTTACAGGGACACTGGTACTGCGGCTGCCGCTGTTCTGTCCCAGTGGCTCATTTCTCTCTCAGGGATGGGATAGGAATGGTGGATGTGGACAGACTTAAAGTGTTTTGCCGAGTCACTTGGGAAGTTGGGAAGTGCAAGAAGTTGAGGCCAGCTGGAAAAAGGTTCAGACTGGGTGTCCTACGTGTGTTGTCTGCCGGAGGTGGTTTGGATGAAGGCTGTATGATAAAGGTGTTTCTAGGTTTGTGGCCAATGGTTGGCTGACGCTGCTCAAAGTTTAAAAAGTGCTTTTCTTTTACGTGGCTTTCTATGCGGTGGCATGCGCACGGTACTTGGCAGGCACTGGTGTTGTTCTGTGCTATCACAGCTTCCCATTTCCCAGGTTTGTAGCGTTAACATGTTGGAATCCCCGCGGACCCCCCGCAGCAGCGCTCCGTTAATGGGCTCCTGGAGCGGGGAGCTGGAATGGGAGGTAGCCCCTAGTCAGCGTTCCAGTCCCAGCGCAGCCTTTAGTCAGCAGCACTTCACACAAACATCCGAGCTAAGATTCGACACCCTGGCTGCCGTGTGCTTTGCCGGGAAGGTGACTTTAAGCCAGCAGGAAGCTCTAACTCGAGAAGGAAGACTCCATCCGTACCTAGAGCTGTGCTGAGGTTGCTATGAAAACGGTAACTTTGGGGTTGAAGTGTTTGCGCCTCAAACTCTGGGTCCATTTTTACTATTAAAAGCTGCAACGCTCAACTTTAAAGGGTGGCTAAGTAGTTTTCGTGCTTTAAAAGCTGTTTTGCGGCACAGCCTCTGTGTGCGCAGCAAGGCACGTTGTGCTCTGGAGCTCTGCTCAGCCCGCTGCTGGGACTGGAGCGTCCTTTGCCGTTTGGGATTCATGTGCCTCTGGCGCTGGCAGCAAGAGTTTTGTTTATTCCGTGTAAATTTGGGTTTGAGTAGCTGAAGACCCTCGTGTTGTCCCACCCCTCAGCCGACTGCATTTGCAGCCAGTTAACGGAAAGAAGCTGTGCTGATCTGCTCCGGCTTGCCCTGTAACGCTGCAGACACAGCAGAGCTGTGAAGGTGCCTTCCAGCTCCGGGTGAGGAGCGTGGTCCCGTTCGCGGCGCTCTGCGTGTCCCCGGACAGCCCCGATTCTCGGAGGGACCTGCGGCAGGAGGCTCAGGGGCCAGGGGAGCTACGTGTCCGCCTAAAGAGCGGCAGGTTCCCGGCGGTGGGGTGAACCGGCTCGGGAGCGGTGCTGAGCCCCGACGCGGACACCGCCGGGTACTGGGCGTGTGTTCCCCCGCCGGTGGCTGTACACCGTCCGAACTGCGGGAACGAGCTGGGAGTGGGACGGGTTGTGCCGTCAGGTCGTGGTGGAAACGTAAACTGACTCTCCTCTGGGGAGATCCCCCCCCAGGAGCCCTCCCGTTTTCTCCGGTACTCGGATACCGGCTGGCAGGTGATGCGCTCCGTGGCCCAATTCCCGCTGCTTCCTGAGGAAAACGCCTCTCCCGAGGGCGCGCACTGCAAGGGGAGCCTCCCTCCCCCGGCGGCCCGAGCGTGTCCCGCTGATGCGGGTGCTGCGGCCGCCGCTTGGCGAAGCGGGGCCCGATGGCTCCGGAACCCCGCGGGCGGCCGGGCTGGGGGGGGTGTCCCGGGCGTCCCCGCGCCGCCGCCAGGGGGCGCCGCAGGGCCGGCGGAGCGGCTGCCGGGCGGGCGGGGGCGCGTCCGGATCCCCCCGGCCCGGGCAGCGCGGGGTCCCCTCGGGGTGCGACGGAGTCGGAGTCACCCCACCTCGGGTGGGTCTTGCCAGCGCAAGAAGCACCTCGGAATGGGGTATGGAGAGGGTTCCTGGCCAGGCCGGCTGCTCGTGGCTAGAGCAGTGATGATTCCAGGCTGTAGCTGCCTCTGTGACCGATGCTTCATCTGTTCTCAATAGATGCATGACTGACATGCAGGGAGTAGCTACAACATCTAAGTTGCTCATGGATCAGCAAAGTCTGTAAGTGGCTGTTACAGAGAGCCAGGGTGGTATGGAATGAGACTGCCTTTAGTTGAACAGGGGACAAATGAAAGTGAATGTGCCCCAGGCAAGGAGAGTTTTCTTGGTGGAAAGGAACATGATCTGTGGAACAGCTCTGATGTGGCACCTGTGCAGTTAATCCAGGCTTCCCTAACCTGCTGTCTGCTGGGATTCCCTCCAGTGAATTATCTACTGTGAACTGATCACTAAATGTTACATGGACTGTCAGGCAGCAAGACAGACTTTCACTGTACATCTGGAGAGGGCACAACACCCTCCTCATGGGTGGCAAAAGCCAGTCGTTCTGTGGGGTGCAGCTTGAGCATGGGTGGTATTTAGAATTAATTTCTAGCTTTTTTTTTTTTTTTTATATTGTTTACCTGAGGGTGTTCCTCCTCTTGAGTTATGCTGTCTAGAGCCTTCAGGCAAGGTTGTTGTCATTAGTAATGCTTGTCATCAGTGTGATGTGAAGAACTAGGATTGTTCAAGTTAGTTGCTACCTGGAAGCAGTCTGTGAGTAAACAACTGGATATTCTGATCCATGCAGCACTGGCTTGGTGAATTAAAACATGTCTTGTAAATTATCTGCAGTAAGAGAATATCTGGTGATGTGAGGGCTGTGACTGGCACTTGGGTGTCAGTGCCAAGAAAATGCTTGGCATTGTGGACAAACGAACAAGCCCCAGCTAGCAGTGTGTAAGTGATGTAGACAGCTGTTTGCTATTTGTTTTGGGGCTAATTGCTACTGCTGTTACTGTTGTATTTGGGAGCTGATGGAGTTGTGCATCATTTGTGTGCAAACGTTGCCTTGGTGCATCGTGCGCTGGGAATGGATGAAAGCAGAGGCTTTCACTTGGCTGCTAATTTATGGTGGAAGTTTTATGGGATCATTAAGGTTCACTGAGAAAGGTTGAAAATGGCTCGGAGGTTTTGCCAGACTTGTGTCCAGAGGGGCTCATCTTTGCTGAGTGATCAAAGAAATGAGGGAGAAAACAAAATTATATGAAATTATTTGCATGGAATTGGCATAGAGATGCTGGGGAGAAGAGTAAGGGAAGGGGGAACAGAAAATTGGCCGGGTGGTTTAAGCAGGGTCCTGTTCCCTGTGAGGGATTACAGGCAGCCTCCAAACTGCCTGGGCATGTTCTTTCCAAGCTTGCAGAAGGTTTTCAGCCTTGAACTGGTGTTATTGGTTGGGACTGAGGCTCGGCTTCACTTGGGTGGAAGGAGCAGTGGGAGGTTTGCTGTGCCACGGGGCGTTTTGGTGGTGGTGCAGGTGTTCCAAATGCAGTGTCAGCCCGTGTGCTGGCTGACAGTCCACACTGGGGGTGGCCACGCACAAGCCAAGAGAGCAGAAACTTGTGAGGTGCATGTAATTCTCTCTGGAAAAGTCCTTTTGTCTCTTCATCTAGATGAACTGCTGCTTAACTAACATTAATTTTGCTTCTCTCTGTGACATAAGCAGCCATGCTAACTTTGATAGAAATCCCAAATAAATATTTCTGTCAGTTTTGACTTGTTAGCTTAAAAACTCTAGTGCAATTTACAGGAAGAATGACAGTATCAGTCCTTCCTTCTCACATCCATCAAAATCTTATCTTTCAGCAGAAAGAGTTGTGCCACAGGGCTGCAGATGAGTCAGAACTGGGGAAGCTGGTGAACTATATTTGAAAGTCACTTTTTCTTCTCAAGCTCGGTTGCCTTGCATCTCTCTGTTGAAGGGCCAGGGGATGAAGCAAAATAAGCATTAGATGTACGTTGTAGCTGCAGTTTGACATGTGAGGTGCAGCTTATAATTAGGAATGAGACTAAAACCTCACCTCTGAACATGGATTTGTGACAAATGGCTGATTTAGAACAAATAATCACAAAAAGGCTGGAAAAAGAATGTTTAAACAGATGTTTTAATAAGATTATTCTGTAGTATTGAATTAAATATTATCTCTCTGCTGTAATTATTCTAAGTGCCAAGAATAATAAGGGAGTGAGTGATTATACTAGAACATTTTTTTTTTTTGAGTGGAATTTTATTAGTCTTGTTTATATGTGGAGTGTGTCCATCTCTGGATGCAAGGCAGAGGTACCAGAGAACCAACTTGGATAGCTGATGGAATGCTGTCCCAGCAACTCAGACCAGTCTGGAATATAACTGCAGTGTGGAATAACATTGATTGCAAGGATGGTTTTGTTAGAGAAGCAGTCTCTAGGTGATTAATTCTTAAATACCTTCTAAGGTCTGCTCAGGGAGATGATACTCCAGGTGTTGCACACACCCACAGCCACAGAAAGCCTGGTTTGAAGGGATTGAACACTAGCAAAGCCTTTCTTGTCTCATCAGCTACAAATGTACCATTCCTAGCCCTGGCAGCTCTAGTCAGTTTAGTCACACAGCTTTCTGGCAAGCTGGCAGTTTCTGGGGAGTTTCATGCCGGGTTCTGCAGTTCTGTTGTGTCAAAAGTGGTGCCCTGGTAGTGCTGGGGGAATGGTTGGACTCAGTGATCTTAAAGGTCTCTTCCAACCTAAACAGTTCTATGATTCTAAAAAAACATTAGCACAGGAGCCATTGAAAGAAGCAGAGGAAGGTGAATGTATTTCAGATACACTGCCTTCTGTGTAGAAAGAATCAAAAGCTTTCTTCAATTGTTGATCTCTATGCAGTAGATCAAGGAAGCCAACAATGTTCCTGACATAAAACCCAAGAGTTAACAAACTGTGAAAACAGGGTGACTGGTTCAACATTGTTTGTTTGTTTCGTTGGTTTTTTTTTGTTCATTTAACTCAGGTTTCTGATAATATGCAGCAGGTATTGGTGCTCATTTGTAAGCTGGCTATTTATTAATGCTCTGATATTCTTGCTGTTGCAATTGAGATGTTTCTTACTAGTCATCTTCTAACTACTTCTGCAGTAAAATGTAAGTAATTGGATTGTTTGGGATTCTTTTACCCACTGAAGTCGTGGTGCTTGTATGTGGTGTGTGGTTTGTTGTGGTTTTCTTTTTGAACTGTTCCCTTTGAGAGCAGTTACACTGCAGCAGTTTTTACAGGACAGTTTCTGCTAGTTTGCTGTCAGAAACAGTCAGCTGTAGGGATGACAAGCCTGTGTACTCTGAAATCCTCCTTTTCATCAGAATGTGGTGAGAGGAAAGCTTGGCTTCCACCTGTCTGTGATCTTTACCTCCTGCTGTAGCAAGCCAGTGACTTGCATTCAGTTGAAATTTCTTACAGCACTGTTCTTTCCAGGTGTTCACCTAGTTATGAGTTGGATTTGCTGCCCAAGTAGATGGATTTGCCTGGTTTGTGTTTCTGTTGGTTTGTTTGTTTGTTTGTTTTTAAAGAAGTCAGTATCAGAGACCAGATGTTTTGAAGTTCAGTGAAACTGTTTCTGAGGAAGCATCATTGAAACTTTCTGGAGTGAACAGGTCAAATCAAACAAATGAAGGTTAGTGGTTCTCAGGAGGGTTGACTGGGGGAGTTTGTTAAATTAGATATTCTAGTCCACAGTGGAAATGACTTTTGATTGAACCAAAGTTTAACTGGTGTTCTCACAGAGTAGTTTCACACAGCAGCAGAACACACCAGTGTCCCCCAAAACATTCACCTGCAAGAATCACAGGTGCTTTGGTGCAGCAGCCAGTGACTAGAACACTAACTGTGCTGGGACTGAACTGCCCTCCTGTCCAGTGCTTGTGCTGGAGCTGGGCCAGAGGAGGAGGGAAGTATCTGGGTTCAGACCACTTGTGTTCTCTGGGGCCAATATCCCTTGGACAGAAGATGGGGCTCATACCAGCTCTTTGCTGCAGATTCTTACTCAGTTTGTAGCTGAAAGCACCGAGCAAAGTGTGTGGAAATCACAAATAACTTGGTGTGACAGAGACTGGAACTCTGGGGTTCTGGGGTTGTTACCTACTAAACATTTTTGGCAACTCTCCCCCTGTGCAGTTCATCTTGCTTGGAAGCTGCAGGCAGAGTTGCTGCTGCACAGGGTATTAGTGGCTGTCAGGAGAAGGGGACTCCCAGCTTTTGCTGCTCCTGGAGGGAGGGAGGGAGGTATTGTGAGGAAAGCAGGGCTCAGGTGTGGGGCACAGCTGGGCAGGGCGACATCTGCCTGGGGCTCTTTATGGGAGCAGCTGCTGTTTGGGAGCAGGTTTTAACCCCCTGGCAATAGGAAAGGTAAAAGCAGGGAGAAAAGGAAGATTACAAAAACCTGCCTTTGAAGTGAGGGTGGAAGCAGCCTGTGTATTTGTCCAGATGCTGAACAGTGTCACTCCTCTGCCCGGGGGAAGCGGTCACGGGCATCGCTGCGGTGCCTCCGGGGCCGTGTGGGGAGGGGAGGTGACGCTGCTCCAGCTCTGCTGCTGTCTGTCGGCAGCCACACCGAGCACTGCAGGAGGAGGGCTGTCGGGGTTTCCACTCCAACTCACCGTTCTGTGTCTCCCTTAAAAAGCGTTTGTGCGGTAGTTTGTGTGGGGGGGAGAAAAAGCTGCCAGCTTGGTCCCAGAAACTCTCATTAATATCCATGCAAACACAGTGACAAATAGTTGCTTGTGATATTTCAGTAGTGCAGGTATGTTTATGGCCCATATATAGAAGCACTTGTGGAAAAATTACTATTTATGAGGAGATTTAGAGCTATTTCTCTACCATGAGCTATTTACTACTTCAACTGAGCTAACATCTATTAAACATTCATTTGAAGTAAAATACCCTCAAGAGTCAATTTAGGTAAACGGCACTACCTTTTTCTAGACTAAAAATGGCTTTGCATAATACACAGAGAAAAATCCATTAAATTAATTTTTCTGTTCTTCTCGGTCTTTATTATGAGATTAAATTTATTTTTTTTAGAGAATGAGGACAGAAAGCTCCTTTGTCAGCTGCATAAAGGGACAGTCAGAGCTTTTATAAGTGTTTCTTTAATCATGTCTTCGATTTTCTTCTCTGAAGTTGAAATACCTTATCACAACTGCAAACTTTCACACTCCTGCAGTCATAAACAATAGTCCAATAACCTTCAGAACTTTGGGGATTTGCAGCCTGGCAGCCAGCTAAGTGTGTGGGAGAAGGCTGCCAGCAGTGCCTTGAGTCCAGCTGCAGTGCCTGGGGAGCCTGTCCTGTGCTCAGCACTGGGGGGTGTTTTTGAAGCTGTGTGCCTGTGGCAGTGGATGGTGTTTGAGACTTGGCATCTCCTTGGATTACTGTTTGGGAAGACAAGCAGCTGCTTTGGCTTGCAGGTAAGAACCAGATGAATTGTTGCTGAGCTGTGTGGCATACTGAGCTGAAAGCTTGCAGGTTTGGGAGGGAGGATGATGCAGGTGAGTTCTGCCTGGAGCTGTGGGCCATGGTGGGAAACTGGAGGGGTTCAGCTCATGTCCTGGGCTGGCTGGTGTTTGGGGAGGTTCTGCAGTCTCCTAGCTCTGCCCTGATACTATTCTTACTCTCCCTTACAAGTTCAGCTTTGGGTGTTACCAAGTGTTTAATACCCTAACAGTTTAAGACCAGGCTGTTAAGGAGTGGATCATGAAGTGTCACAGAAAACTGATGCACATTGAGCTCAGGGAGGTATCAGGACAGGACAGCAGCTCACTGAAGTCAGGCAGTGGTTTTTCCTTAGTCTCTAAAGTATTATTGGTGTGACTACCAAGGCTTTAACAGCCTGGGAATTCCTGTCAATGCCTGGCTGGTTTTTAACTAGGATGTTTGAAAGAGAGAAATGTGTGCATGTGTATTTCATCCATGTTTCCTCAACACTTTCTTTCAGAAGTGTTCCTGAAGCTCTGCTGTCCACCCCGTGTGCATCACTGATGACAGCAAAGCCACATGAGCCTAGCTCAGAGTCAGCACTTTGTTTACAGGGCTGTGCCACACAGGGCTCTGGGAAGAGAAAGGTGACAAAGAAATCTTTCTGTATCTTACCATCAAAGATTTCCAGAGCAAATGTTTGTCAGGTCTCCTTGAGGGTGTGTTGGGACAGGGAGAATGGGAGCTCGCTACTTGTTCCCTGTTATAGGTGGTGATACTGTCCTGTTTTAGACTTTCCCTGACCTGAATCTGTCATCTGTAAGAAGAGGCTGTTGGAAAGTGTGTGGAGTCCAAAGCATGTTTTTCCCAGGCTCTCCTGTGCATCATTTAATTCTTTTATGTTAATGGCTGTAAGTGTAATGCAAACAGCATGCGGGCTGTGCTGGCTGAATAAATATTATGGCTGGTGGGTGTTTTTAAAAGAAACAGCAGTTTTAGGAAGGGCTGGTTTTCCCATGTGAAATGATAGCTTACCAGGCTTGGTACGTATCATAGCCTTGCTGGATGCTGCTCCTGAATCAGAAAAGGAGGTGGGAGAGCTGCTGAAAGGCTGGTTGTAATAGATGGAATCATACAGGATGAATTTTCAATGTGAGGTAGAGCTCTGCTTCAGCTCAAGGGCACTTGTAGGAAGGCTCATCAGAGTTGTGTGCTGGAGTGAATGTGCTGGTGCCAGGAGCACCATCAGAGCCTGCACCTTCTGCTGTCTCCTTTCTTCAGCAGAAGAGAGTGGTGAGAGGGTGCAGAAGACCAGTGGGTGCCTTTGATGCCCCTGTTAGGTGGGCACATGAGTGTCTGGTACATCTGCCACCACCACCTCTGCCCTGGGCCATGTTTGACCAGCAGGCTCCAAACTCCTCCAGTGCTGCCTTGGGGTCTTCTCATGTTCAAAGCCCAGCTAGATAATGAGCACAGAATAGGATGTGATTGGGACAGTAGCTCTTACCACCAACATGTTGCTCCTGACACAACTGAAGTGCATCATGTCTGGGTTAGTAGTGGGGACAATCTCTGATTCCCAGGGTAACAACATTTGCACTCTGGTCACCCTGACTTGACCTGTTTCTGGCCAGCAGTGGGTGGCTTGCTTTGCAGCCCTCGTACCAGGGCATCTTGAATAGAAGCTGGAAACAAGTGGGGGGGGTTTGAAAATGCACATCTGGAAATACTTGTGTGAATTCTTAAGTGATGGAAATTCCCAGAAACTCCTTGTTTTCACTCAGTTTCCTTCCATGAGAGGTGCTAGCTACTGCTGATGTGCTGCTGTGTGGTGGGTATCCCAGCAGGTACTGTCCTGCTACGTGGGTACCATCCTTTCTGTGTTTTCTGTGTGCACACTTTATCACTTTGAGTTCATCCACCTCTAACTCCCTTATGCAAGTCCTTTTGATGAGTTAATTTATTGTCTTTATTGAATGTCATTCTGAAATGAAAAGGCTGGTGCATGAAAGCTTCAACCCAGGACCTATACTGGGCCTATTTGTAGAGCAGCCCAGTCCTTTTAATCAAGTTACTGAATTGCTCTGTTCCACCAGGCATGGCCTGGTCTCCTGAGTCCCAAGGAATTTGGTTGCAGGAAGAGGAGAATGTGCGACCTGTTGTAATATAATAATCTGTGTTCAGAAAAGGGTAAAATTGCTATTTAGGTAAGTAGATAATGAGAAACCAATTTTTTAAAGGAATTGATAAATCTGAAAATACACTCTGGCAACTCTTCATGGCAAATTCCAGCATTAAAGCAATGCAGTTTTCAAGGTTTTTATCAATATGGCTGATTTTACAGTTCTGCTTTGCCCTGTAGAACAGGGTGAAGGGCTGTGCAGAAGTCAGTCCAGCTTGTTTGTAGTGGTGATTTGGAATGGTGCTCTCAGCCCATCGACTCCACACCACAGGGGCTGTGCCCCTGTTTGGGAGAGGGGACCATGCTCCCTGCTTGGGGTAAAGGATGGAAGATTTGTTGCTGACACTCCTAGGTGAGATCTAGAATGGATGTCAGATTAAAAGATTTAAAAAAAAAAGGTAACCACAAATACAAACCACACAATAAAAAGACACTGCAGGGTCTGTGAGGGCTCTGAGTCACTGCCAGGGTTAGTGTACTTTCAGAGGTGCACACTGAACCCTGACTGGAGAGCTAAAGCTATTGCTGTGTTACAGATGGGCTTGGAAATAATCCTGTGACATTAGAGATCAAGGGGTAAATTAATATGTGGCCTCCAAAGTGGAAGGTCCAAAAGTAAGAACCATCTTTTTGTTATGTCCATGGTGGCAGGAGATTATGCTGAGTTACTGAAGACAACAATCCCTTTAGCAGCCTCCCATCTGAAGCATGGAGGAGCATTCTGTCACCTGCTGTGGAGACTCAGTCTTGGCCCCACAGGATTGGTAGCTCAAGTTAAGTAAATTTATTCATTAAATTATTCATAAAAAGGAATCTATTTTAATATTTCTGTCTCTGCTGCTGAACCCCTAGTTCTCACCACTCCCCCATACTGGAGTATGAGCAGCACATATCACCCCCCTCTCTTGAGTGCCTTAAGTGGAGCTGTCAGAGACCTGATCTTTCTTGTCCATCATGTGACAGGGGCTTTTGCACAGTGATCTCAGTTTTCACTGTGACTCTCAGGTCTGGCAGGATAGAGCTGACAGAACAGAGAGGATGGAGACCCTTCTAAGTTAATTCCACCCTTATCTCCTGAAAGTGCTTTTATTTGGAGAGCATTTGGGGTTTGCTTGTTTTCCAGCAGTCTTTCTTGAATGTGAATGCTGGATAAACACAACTGTAAGCAAAGCACTTTCCAGTACTGTGGTCGTGATGTGATTTTGTACTGAAGTGCTAAGTATTCCAGTTTATTGTTATTAGTAGGTCTAATATGTGAAGTATTTTCTAGGTCAGTATTAATTTAAATGTCTGGTAATGGGTGACAGCCTGTGCATTATATAGGCTTGTGGAATTCACTTATTAACACAGGTCAGTTGCTGGCTCCTTGGTGGATGCCAGACACTTATAGCAAATTCAAACACAGAAAAGAATCAATAAACCTTCCATATTCTAATCTGAATTTTTAATGAAAGCCACTAGGAGCCCTGCACAACACCATGGAGTGGATTCTGGATAGCAGCTACAGAAGAATTATTCTTAATGTGCAAGGAACTATTGATCTTTCTGAAGCTTATCCATTTCTTGAATGCTGTTCCTCTTGAAGAGTCTGAGTTACATTTGAAGGACACTTTGAGGATCATGGTGTTTGTTTGATTTTTTACAAATTATTTGTGTATTCTTTAAATACTATTTGTATCCTCAGATGCACAAGAGAATTCAAATTTATTCTGGAAGGAATTAAAGCCATTGGGGGTGTAAGTCTGGTTAGAACCACAAAATCAAGGGGATGGGGGGAAATGATGAATAACACTGCCAGTTGTTTTCTGAACAGAGCAGTTGGGATAAAATAAGGCGACAGAATCAGTTTGAAACTTCCTGGGCATATTTATAAAGGTAAAAAAACCAAACATGGAAAACAAACATGTCATCAGTTAGACTGCTTCACCTGCTGAAACGTCCTGAAATCTTAACATCAGACTTTTGTATTCTTTAAACCTCCTTTGGGTTTGACCAGAGAACCACCAAAGGTCCCTTGCAATTTTAAGTTATGCTGAATCTTAACCTTTCTTTTTTTTTTCCTCCCTAGCTAAAACTATTTGGTAAATTTAATTTTAAAATATTTTTTTTCCATTAAATTCTGTTTTGTGGAGAATATGATACTTATTTAGAGCAGGCAATTGCTTCCCCCTGGCCCTTTAATAGTGATTGTGAATGGAAAGGTACCAACTGAAGCAGGCCTGTGCTGTGGAGGTGTCAATACTGTGGGTGTATAATCAGAGTTAAGAGGAGATGACGCTCGCATCAGCTATGAAAAGAGTTCTGTTGTTTGGCACAGACTCACTTGAAATCAATGGCAACTATATTGGTGTTTTTTGGCCCTGTGTTTTTTCAGTCCTTTATGTAACCCATAAGTTCTCCTAAGTCTACCAGAAACCTCTCCTTTGAGTATTATTTTATACAATGCAGCTGTAGTGCACTCTCCCTAATTTTGTCATTCGTTTTTGTATTGAAAGGTAACCCCACTGTTGACACGTTGTTAAGGTTTCTGCACTCAAAGGTCAGCTCCCCCTGGAGTCTCCTTTTGTCTGGGAGATGGCATATATTAAAATTTTATAACAGTTCCCATTAGTTCCAATCCTGTAATCTTGGGATCAATCTGGCTGCCCTCCTTCACAGCCTGTCAAGTGCAAAAACTGCCTTAGGTGAGCAATAAAGAGATGGGAATTAGATTCTTCCGAGCAAGACTCGTTTGCATCGGGGTTTGACGTTGGCCCCAGAGGCTCCTTCCCCTTGGTGAGAGGAGCTGCCAACTCTTCCACGGGTGAAACAGCCAGTGGCACCAACACTGTGAGGATGGGGATGAGGGGGCAGGGCTGCACTCCTAGCCACGAAGGCTCTCAGTCCACAGGCTGCTCTTTGTACATGATTAAAAAAGAAATGTTTTCTCGGTGTCACTGTGGATAGGTAACTTCAGTGAGGTTTCAAATGGAAAAGGGTATATTTCCATTCCCAAGAACAAATGTTCCATTCCCAAGGATGGTGTCTGTCCTCTCCACTTCTCTTCTGAAGTGTCTTGCTTGGGATTTGCTCTCTGTGTTGGTCAGCACAGCCCTGGGGAGTCCTTCCTGCTGCTGGGAATTGCTGTGGCAAAGCTACTGTTGTCCTGGTGTGAGGAGCCCAGCCCCTGGCAGCCCTGGCAGGCTCTGTGGGTTAGCACTTCTGCTGGGAGTGGACTCAAGATCAGAGACCAGTGTTCCCCTTATCCTTCAGGAGCTGTGAAAGGAGGGTACTGAGCAAACACCTGTGGCTGAAGAACTAGGTTTCAGATGTTTCCATTAGAAAACTTTAGATAAGGTCAAGGCAATTATTTTTTTCCTACAGACTTACTCTGCTGTGACTAACACAATGGTCTGGTGCCTCTGGAGACTTTTATGCCCCTGGACATTATTATGTGGTAATAAGATTAGCTTAAAAGCTTGGAGAAAGTCACTAAATTCATATTTCCAGTGTGGGATAAATTTTTCTCAAGCAGCATGACTTTTTGTAATTGATTGCATTTTTTAAAATGTCAGGCAGTGTCCTGCTAAGTTTATTGATGAATGCAGTGGGTGAAATGTAATATTAAGGGGAAAAAATAACACGGCATCTAACAAACAAATCACGGTTTTCTTTAAAATCTCATCTTGTCACAGTCCCTTTGAAGGAAGCTGCAGCCTATCCCTGAGTTGATATCCCAGCTTGTCAGGGGGTGAGGTGCCCGTCCTTGGGGCCAGCTCCTTAACAGGGAAGGGGCTGCTGTTTGGATGAGCTGCTCCTTTGCTCTTCTGTATGGGAGCCAAACTGTCACATCCCTAAGGCTGAAGATGTACGGGCTGCTGGCGTGGCTGTGAAGGGTTTGGGCAGCTCCCCCCACCCCAGGGGACCCGCAGCCCGCTGGGACTGATTGATCACTTGGCGCCTCTCGCTGGGTACGTGTGAGAGCTGCACCGAGGTGCTGATGGAGCTGCCAGGGGCCGTTACAGAAACGTGTGACACTTCCAGTGCCAGGTGATCCTCTGCTCTTAGAGGCTGGGAGTGCTTGGCTGGGTTGGTGCTTGCTCGTTTTGTGGGTTTGGGGATTATTTTTGGAGCTAGGGAGTTGGTATCTGAAGAGCTTTCTCACTTCGTGCAGGTGAAACGTGGCAAACGTGGCAAGTGGCTTCTGTTCTGTTCTCTGCTTTGTTGTCTATATATAACTTGAAGGCTTGAAACCTTCTGTTTTCAGGGATAAACAGATCCTTAAGAAAACCCAAAGAAAGATACGTGGGTTAAATGAAACACATGAATTCTTCAGGATGTGGTGAACCTTTCACAGTGTCCTGTGCAATGAAACCCTCTGTTAGGAGATGTCTCTTGGGTGTTTGTAGGAGGGGACTGTCTGCTGGTAGCTTGTTGCTCAACAACTCTGGTTATTTCATGCAGCTCCCTGCCTTGAGAAACAAAGCCAAGCACCTGAGAAGTAGAAAATGCCACAACAAAAGGTGCCACATGGATATAACTGAGGCTTTGGGTTTGTGTGGGTTATGGCACTGTCTTCTACAAAGTGGGCATCAGCTTTTTTCTGTGGCAGTCCTGCACCAGGAGAGCCTTTGCTATCTCAGGTGGCAATCTGACCACTCCTGTTGAGAGCCTATGGGTTTGTAGGTGACTCACTCCACAGCTTTCCTGCACCAGAGGTGCTGCAGGAACTGACTGCAGGGACCCTGAGCACTCTGAAAAAATTCATCTGTACGTTGACTTCAGTAAACTGCACATTGGAGCTTACTCTGTTGAGCCTCAAATTGAAATAAAATTTCATCTGGATGTTCTTCCTTCTCTCATGACTTAATTGATGGAAAGA
>JAOEGS010007355.1:57669-99388 GCA_025447755.1 Corythornis vintsioides | reverse complement strand
ACTCTGTTGAGCCTCAAATTGAAATAAAATTTCATCTGGATGTTCTTCCTTCTCTCATGACTTAATTGATGGAAAGAACTGCTTCAGTGCAACTCCGTTAGTTTTAGAAGTGTGTTTGGGTTTGGTTTTGTTGTTTTGTTTGTTTTTGTTGGGTTGGGTTTTTTCAGACACTAAATAATACAGAAGGAGTTTTTTTCCATTTTTTTTAATGTTTGGATGCCTCACTGTTCAAGTGGGGTCCTTGCTGCAATTCATTAGACTTCTCCTTAAGGGAAAAAACATCCTGAACAGTAAAGATTTATGTTCCAATCTAGTAATGCAATTTACAGTGTTGTAAAGGATCTAAAATTAGGTGAAAAATCAATTCCTTTTATAATCAAGGGAATTGCAAAGAACAAAGCATTTGGTAGTGCAAGCTGTGTGTAATTGTGATGGAAGACTCACAACACTGGCCTTAGAGTATCACTTGAAAGCGTGTTGAGGCTCTTGGACAGCTGCATAGATGCATCTTTTAAAGAATCTTTGTATTAAAAAGCATGAAGCTGTTATCTGGTTGTAAAACAGCTGCTGAAAGCAAAGCTTTCCTCTGACTTGGGGCTACAGCTCCCAGGTGTGTGACAAACACCTCGAGGCTCTGCTGTGCTCTCTGGGCACGCAGCAGCTCTGAAGGGATGGTTCTCTCCCAGGCCCCTGCAGCCCCTTCAGTGAAGGCTCTGGTTTGCAGAGCCTCTGGAATCCTGCAGAAACTCAAGGCAGTGCCTCTCCTCAGCCAGTGGAACTGAGCCAGTCATTCCAGAGTGCTCAGTTAGATAGCAGGGGTTTGTGCTTCTCCCTGTGGTGAATGTGCTCAGTGCATTTGCTGTTTACCAGCAGCTCAGCAGCAAACAATGTTCTTCAACAAATACTGGATTTCATTTTTATTTCCTACTTGTGACGGGCCTTCGGGTGCTATTTCTGCTTTCTGATTTGGCCTTGTATGACCAAATATCTCATGGAAAGAGGATTTTCTCTCTGACTTTTGTCCCTCGTTGGTCAGAAGGGGAAATTTGGAGAGATGTGAGTGAAGATAGGTGGGCCTGGTATGATGATGGTCATTGTAGTAACCATCACCCTTTTTGGAGCAGCTGCAGACTTTGTCCAGGGAAGTTTGCTGGGCTCACTTAACTCATCAGTGCAGATCTGCTTTTCTCCTTCTCTTGCCAGCCAAGTGAATGCTCTCCCAGCTCAAAACGCATCTGTTTGTGTTGGAGATGAACAGTGTTAGTGCTGTGCTGTGCTCTGGGCAGCCTCTGCATTCCACCTCTCCTCCTTTAAAGCTGCTTCTCGAGCCCCAGACGCTGCTGTCCAAGCTGGCAATGGCAGTGACATTGCAGTGCTGCCAGAAAAGGCTGGGAAGTGGCCAAGGTGGAGACAGGATGGAAGGGCTGTGATAAGCGTGGCAAAAAAAAATAAAATAAAATCCAAAGGGAAAGTCAAAGAGTTTCAAAAAGAGGGTTCATGTGAAAAGGGATTTGTGGCCTGTTAACCTTTGTTAAAAATGTAATCAGAAGTTGTATTTATTTTTCAATGAAAGCTGGCTTTGAAGGAGAATTTTCCACATTTTTTTTGTGAGGAAGCTTAGGTGTGATCCACCTGGTTCTAAGGGTAGTATTGCTTCTCTGTAAGCTGGGAGAGCAAAATCATGTGTTGATGTCTTGGAGGTTTGATCTTGCTGTTAGGGGGCTTTGAGGCTATTGTTTTGGAAAGAATACAAAGGATTTCAAAGGTAAGAAATGGAAGATGAGAATGCTGGAGGTAAGGTTATAGAAAATACAACATTTCTCTGAGCTGACTTCTTGCTTTTTGCTTCCACTTCTAAGGAAAGGCAAGGGCAGCATCTCTGCAGGGTCCAGCAAGGTTAAAAAATCACAACCTATGTGGCAAATAAGGAAGCTGGGAGATCGTTAACACACTCACATCTTTTTATTAGAATCTGTATCAATACAGTTTTTTCCCAACTTGTTTTTACTTTCCTAGACAATTTTATATAATGGGCAGGTTTGAAGAGTTTTTTTTCATTGTGGAGATCAGGTTGAAGCTAAGACAGTAATTTTTCTAGCAAACTTCTAGGTTTCATGCAGTAAGACATACTAATTGTAAAGGGCAGCAGATAGATGAGCTGAGGAAAAAAGGTTAATATCATTAAAATTGCACAGTAATTTAAATTAAAGTTTTCATTTTAAAATACTGAAGAGAGAAAATATAATCCATTTCAACAATTCAAGGTAAAAGCAACTTCAAATATTTAATTTCCTCAGTGCAATCTTTGCTTGTACAAAACTGAGAGGGGAGATCATCTCCAGATACCATATGTCTGAGTTCAAATGTGTTCAGTGACTTAAAGGAGTTACTGAGGAATTAAAAAAATACCAAGAAGTGACAGATAAGTTTTTAAAGTCCTCCCTATTTCTCACTGTATTCTACTGAGCCACTTTTCTACTGAGTAATGTCATCAGAACAACTACACTAAACTTGCATTATTATGTTTTACCTTTCTTGAGTGCCCCTCAGAGGGATGCATGGGAAGCACTACACCCCCAGCAAAGATGTCTGTCTCTATATTAATAGCTGCTTTGTAGGCAAGGTGTTAGTGAGCTGCTTGTAATGCAGTTTGTTTGTGGGGTTTGTCCAGCCAAAGCTGCCATGCACTGCAAGGGGCTCCCTGGGAAGTAATTTGTGGGTGCAGCTCCCAGTTGGGGTGTTTGTGTAGCTTAACTGTGCTCTTCTGAAGCCCATCTGCCCACAGCACTCAGGCTGTGGCAGAGATCTTTATCCCCCTTTGTCCTAAATTGCTTTGAGTTAACCAGGCTCCCAGTACACACCAGCTAAGTGAGGCAGTGAAGGCACAGGGAGTCCTGGAGGGGGATCTGAGAACAGACCTTGTTTCAGTGTCAATGAAAGGCTGAGGAGACTTGGTGCTGCTACCAGGGAAGATGGAGCCAGGTTCTTCTTGGAGGGACAGCAGGAGGAAGAGTGGCAACAGGCACAATCATATTTGGCTGTTTTGGCTGGAAGAGACCTTCTCCATCTCTGGCAGAAGCCCCAAGTGGGAACACTGGTTGTGGATTACTTGCCATAGATAGAAAGAGCATAGCTGCTCAGAGAGTGAAAAAGAGGAGGGATAGAAAGAGAAGCTGAAGCTGTATCTGAAGGAGCAGTTAAATACAAAGTGTTTGCAGTAATAACTTGTCTGAAGGGGTTTTCTTAACATGTTGCAGAATGCTTGTGTTCTGGAAAAGGGGAAAATTGAGAGCCAGCAGAGAGGGTGATTCAGGAGGAGATACATGTTTTCCTGCTGGGTTTAGGGTAAAAGTCTTCTGAGAAGAATTGCAGTATTCCTCCAGTAAGTATTCAATATTTGTCCGTGCTATTTCTACCCTCAATTAAGTCAATGTTTAAGTTGTCTCTTTTTATGTGCTTCATTTAATAACATATTACACAAGTGTATCATTTGAAGAATTCTTCAGTGAACTACAGAAATCATTTTCATGTACCATCAGCAAATGAATATCTTGCTTTGATGTAGTACTCTAACTTAATATCCCAGCTCAGCCTGTTGATATATTTACTCCAGACTTGAAGCAATTTGGAACACTAAATGGTATGACCCTCTGTTTCATCCCATTACAGCCTTGGTGCAGTAGCAGTCAAGCACCTGGTTATTATACAACCCCATTTTTTAGAGGGCAGAATTGATAGGTAAAATTTGCATTTTGGCTTCAGAGCACAGAGCATGTCATGCATCATCCCCAGGTCAGCTCTGGAGGGCTGTGATGGGTGTCACTGGCAGACAGTGCTGATGACTAAAACACCAAAGCACTTTTCAGAGGGCATGTCTTCCCAGAGAGGGTTAGGGATAGTTGATGCTTCTTTTCCATAGGCAGCCAGGGCTGAATTTGATCAAATCTATGTGGAGAAGCACTTCAAACTCTGTCAGTGAGACCTGGACGTGATGAGGACACGTTTACTGTAAGCCATGGTCTCTGCTACTGGTTTCTGTGGTCGAATGCCATTGCTGCCAGCTTGTGGCACTGCTTTCACCCTGGCACTTGGACTGCAGCTGCAGGGTCAGGTCAGTTACTTGATTGCACTTTGTATACATTGATGATGGGCATAGGTGATGCCCTATGTGATGTGTGCCCAGATCTTGGGGGTTTTGCTTGCCTGGGATGAGCTTCATAAAATGCTCTCCTGCCAGGCAGTGGTGTCCAGACCAGCAGTCACAGTTCTTCATGTGCAGCAGTTGGCAGTGGGACTTCTGTCCATACTGATGATATGACTTAGATTTTTTTAGTGTGCATTATTTAGGAATGGAGAACCCCTTCCCTCCACCTCCAAATTTTGATCTGAATTATTTCCCCATTTCACTGTCCACAGGTGGACTTATGGTGTCTGCAGGTTTCACAAGGAAGATGTAACTCCCAGGTCTGCTCACAGGTCCCTTTTAGAAGAGTTTAAGAGCCCCCTTTGTGTCAGAGAAAGTTTTACAGAAGTACCTATTTTCTCATCTGTATCAGCAACAAATATAATTTCCATGTCCCAGGAATTCCTGAGGGAAAGAAATATTGCAAACTCTTGGTGCCTTGGATTCCTAGATCTTGTTTGAAGAGAGATTTAAGCCCAGGCCTTGGCACGATGCCGGAAGGATACTGTAGCTCCACCGTGCTGTTGCTGATGAAGCTCTTGTGCTCCCATGGCCCAGGTTGGGATCTCTGTGAGGCTGTGCTGTGTCCTGACACAGCTGTGGTAGCTCAGCACTGTTCCTGCAGGGCATGGACATGCCAGCAGAAGAATGATGAGAAACTGGCACCAGTCTGGCACTGATGGGACCTTTTGCTGCCAGCATGCTGCAATTTGATGATCAACTTGATACCAGAACCAGCTCCTGGCTCTTTCAGTCGTGGTGTGGGGGATGCTGTGATTGGGATGCCCTCCTGATAGGGAGCAAGATAGAGTACAGACAGACAAAGCTGGTAGAAATGAATCTAGGAGAGAAATGAACACTTCCAGTATATTTTTCTGGCAGATCTTCCTCTCCTTCAGGGATTCTGGTGCCTGCAGTTGGAGCTGCAGTGTGCTCATATCCCTTGCTGGTGGAGCCCAGATAGTGGCAGTGTGTGCTTGGCCTGGGTCATGTGGGTGACTCCTCAAACATTTGATCAAGCATCTTAAAAAGAAAATAGAAAGTCAGTAAATGACAAGAAGGTGAGAGAGACTCACACTCTAACTTAAAATGTGGTACAAGCCCAGTCTGTTTTCACTGAACCTCTGTTGCAAAGGAGGTGAACTGGGCACTGGCTGTGCCCAGCAGCCCCTGAGGGCAGGCAGGCTGCTCCTTCAGAGTCCTGGGATGCCCCAGGACATGTGGCCCTTGCTGAGAAAGGGGTAAAGCATGTTGTGGGAGCAACTGGGAATTGAGAGCACTGCTGCTTCTGGCAGTGTTTGCTGCTCCCTTTCTTCTGTTCCTGCCTTACCTGACAGCAACTTGACTCTAAAGCTGTGTCCCAGTTTTGGGCTCAGCATGGCCCCAAGCAATAGATAAAATCTTTTTATTATTATTTTTTTTTCCCCTACACTGCTAGGCAGCCCCGGGCCAACTTGTAGTAAAGAGTACCTTCTGGTAGCATTGCAAATACAGGAACTAACTGGTGAATGGGAAGTTCTTCCTCACTGTTGTTCTCCATGTGCCTATCTTTGGATTAGCAGCAGAAAGCAGCTTTTCTGGTAGGATGGTTTTTGTGCTGCAGGAAAAGCCGTTTGGCCATCTGTTGAGGGAAGTGAGCAGTTTGCAATATGTTACATCTGTAAATGGATAAACTCTTCCAAGTGTTACACGTGTTTATAGACATACTTTGGGGTAATTGAGTGTAACTGAGGAATACAACTCGCTGCTTCATTTCATGTAACAATCAAGAGGACAAGAGGAAACGGCCTCAAGTTGTGCCAGGGAAGGTTTAGGTTGATCTGAGGAACAATTTCTACCTCACAAGTGTTGTCAGGTCCTGGCCCAGGCTGCCCAGGGCAGGGTGGAGTCCCCATCCCTGGAGGGGTTTCAGAGCTGTGGAGATCTGGTGCTGGGGGACATGGGTCAGTGGTGCCCTGGCAGTGCTGGGTTAATGGCAGCACTTGATGAGCTTAAAGGTCCTTTCCACCCCAAAGGATTCTGTGTAGCTGGTAGCCAGTGTGCTTTTGCACAGTGTATAGTGGGTATGGGTAATTTCAGATGTATTTTCTGTGGGTGTAGGTGCTAATGCAAGGATTAACATTGTAAAGGCTTAGTTGTTAATCAGAATTGGCTGATTATTTAAACAATTGGCTCAGATGGGTTCTGAAGGCTCTTGGTTGGGTTTATTTGATAGCAGGGTTGTGATGGCTACACCTTGCAGTGCTGGATTATTTGATTTTGTTCCAGGCTTAACTTGCTCTGAAGTATAGCAGAATATATAGATATTCTTATATAAACTTCAGTTATTGAAGATTCATGGAGAAGTAACTATATTGTAAGGCATTGGAGCTCTTGTTAAGAGAAACACTGGTTTATTTTCCCTCTAAGAGCTAATTGGGAGAACTGATTTAAAAAAAAAAGCCAGCAAACATATCTTTAGAGTGAATAAACTCTTTTTTTTTTTTTACCCATGTTTGATTTGTCATTGAGAACAACCAGCAAAACAAACTGGCAAAGCCACAATAAATGTAATGGCTTTTAGTGATAAGCAGTCAAATTAGTATCACATGGCAGTAGCTCTGAAGGTGTTGATTAGAGAGATATTAATGTGACTGACTGTGCTTACATGTGACTTCTGTTCATGAGGAACATGTGGTTTCTGGTTTGAAGGGTTTTTTTGCATGAAACCCTTCAGGGTGGCATTTGAAGTGAACTCAATGGTCCTGAGCTTTCACATACCAGTGCCCAGTCCCTGTGCTTTAGTGTCATCTCCACAGTAAAGCAGCAGAGGCCCAGTAGTCAAACCAGGAGGCAAATAATTTACTATTTGGCAGCTGAATTTTACTGAGGCTTCATGTTATTCAGTCCTCAGCTGCTGGAGTCGTGCTATAGGGCAGTCTGAACTTTGCTGGCATTTCTTTCCTTTTAAATACATTTTTAACTTTTATAATTGTGAGAGAGGGCTGTAGAATGTCACTTCTAATAATGGCTTTGCAAATGGAAGTGAAATTAAGAGCAAACCCACTTTCTTGAGTGTTCTCTGGGATGTAATATGCCATTTGCATCATTTGGAAGAACCCTGGGACTGTTAAGTGTTTTACAGCTCAATACTGCCAAGCAAAGTGAAGGATTTGGACAGGCATGATTAAGGAAACAAGCCTTTGGGTATGAGGACTACTGTGGACTAGCTGTTAGTGTGTCACCACTAGGTGAGTCAGGCTGGTTTCCCTCTGGGTTCTGCACTGCTCCCAGTAAAGTGTGTTCTGTTACCCTGCTGAGACACCTCACTGTTTTAACAGGTGCTGTAACAGCTACAGAATGCATGGGAAATCCTGGCAGCCAGCCTTGCCATGGGCCAGGCTCACCCTGGTGAGGAGGGGAATAAGGAGAGCTTTAGAGGTGCACCTCAGTAGAGGGCAGAAGACCCTGTGTTATCTTCTCTGGCTTCAGCAGGGCCTGGTTGGGTTCAGTGATCATGGGGATTTCCCCTCCCTCAGCTCAGAGAGGTGCAGCACACTGCTGTCAGGTGTCTCAATTCCTTCCCAGTGACTTCCCTTCTCCCCTTCTAATGGAACCAGCTGGCTCTATGGTAATGAGTCCTTTGGAACTGTCAGAGTGCATATATTCCCATTTACACTGTTCAGAACCTTCTCCCCTTCTGTCCAAATAAATTACTTACGCTCTCAGAGCTGCCTCATTGTTCACACCAGCACTGCTGTGGAGTCTCCACATCCTCCTTCCTTACTGACTTTATTGCTCATTTTGCAAAGGGCTCTTTCAAACTTTGGTAGGTGTAACTTCAAATAAACCTCATTAATTGTCATATGAGTCAGAATCAAAGGGAAGGAGAGGAAAAATCATATTTAATTGTACAAACTATCCTATGGATGGGTCTAGCTAACCTATTGACTTCTCATTATACAATAATCTATATTCAAATGAATTTTGACAGCTGGCATTCTGTCTGTATTATGTGATCATTTAAACTTGTATAACTATTTATAATGTAGATTATGTTGCCCAGAAAAAAAATGTTTAATACGGAGAGGAGGAGAGTTTTGTGCAGTGATTAGAGATTTGGCATCATCAGGAGTGTGAGAGAGTGGTCAAAGATAAGAGAATGACCACATTTTAAGATAGTAAAGTTTCCAGAGATGCCCAGAGAAAGGCCAAGAGGCAGTGATCACACTGCAACCAGCCACAAAAATAAGGGAAAGAAAAAAAAAGTTCAGTGAGGTTGGTCAAACAAAATAATGGGGATTACAGAAAACCCCCATTCTAAGAAACATATGTGGCTTTACGAGAAAGCAGAGGGCTGTGGACATCAGCTCCTGTGGCTGATCACTGGTTCCCTGTCACTGCTCTACATTTGTAATAAAGACAGGTCTGCTTTCTGGGCTCTGCCTTCAGTCCTGGGCCAGCCAGGTGACTTAGCAAGATCCTGAATAAGCACACAGAATGTTAATTGCATCGACCTGCTGAATCAGAACCTCCTGATGAATTCCCATCTCTCCTCATTTGCACAGAGCTCGTTTGCCAGCCACACAGCTGAGTGAGAAGGGATGGGTTTGCTCCTCACACCCAGGGATGCCAGCAACTGATGGAGCAATTCACTCGACTGGGAATTCCTAATCACATAAAGTTTCTAGAAGAAAAATGATTGCTTATCTCAATTAGCATCATTCCCCAAAGAGGTCCGTGGCCTACATTCTGCTGGAGCTGAGCAGGCAACTAACTAGAGGAACCTTTCAAAACTTCTGTCTGAACACCCAACATAATTTCACCCTGTTCCAGAAACCTTGCTCTTGCTGTATGTTGTGTAACCTGGCCATGGTAATGGGAGACAGGACAGAAGCTCATCACATCTTCAAGGCCTGAGAAAGGCACATTTGGAATCAATGGATTCTCTTCTTATTGATTTGTGTGGATCTTAGATCAGACCCTATAAATAGTTTAATGTGTTCAAAGCAGCGTTGTCTACTCAGAACCTGCTTGTCACTTAAAACTAGTGATTTCATCTAAAAATGAACAAGATCACTCAGGTTTGGATTTTGCCAGAGTTGTACCATAGATGAAGAATCTAGAACAGGACTAGAAGCAACTTTCCTAGTGCTTCAAGGATCACATTTGTTAATAATACAGAAGAGTGGTTTTCCATCTCTCAAACTGTGAAGCACCTTGTGTTTTCCAGCAGCAGCTGGTGTGCTTGAGTTTCATCAGTTTTAAACTGCTAACTGTAGACTTGGCTTTCATATTTACTATTATTAGACTGTAAACCCTGGAAGATCCAGAAACTGTAGGTTCAAAGTTTTCTGTCTAGAGAGTTCAGCTGCTCCTGTGCTGAATGCTGAATCTCTTTCCTGTATATAATTTATATGTATAAATAAGTAGGGAGCAGCTACTGCTGCAACATCCAGTGCTCTGAGCTCTTGCCCTCTTCAGGAGGCACTTACTGA
This sequence comes from Corythornis vintsioides, assembly GCA_025447755.1. Classification (NCBI taxonomy): domain Eukaryota; kingdom Metazoa; phylum Chordata; class Aves; order Coraciiformes; family Alcedinidae; genus Corythornis; species Corythornis vintsioides. Next base: position 89,728 of record JAOEGS010007355.1, on the reverse strand, counting down.
GGGCTCAGATCTCAGATAACTCTGCTCTTGGTATTTCCACCACATTCACACACCGTGAGCAGCATTCACCTTCCAGGAGCAGTCTCACTGTTTTACTTCTGCAGCAGCAGGCAGGTGGTTTTGGCTCATTTTTATTTCATGACCAGGGTGCCAGTAAAACAAAATATTCAGGGTTTTTTTTTTTGAGGGGTGGTTTATTTTGGTTTGTTTTGGTTAGTTTTTTTTGTAGTTGTGTTTTGTTGTTTGTTTGGGTTTTCTTAACATAGTATGTGTTTTGATTTCAGCACAGTGTACTTGAAGGTTTTTTTTCCAGCTGGTGCTGCCTTCTTGCTTGCTGATTCTCCAGGGAGAGATGAAACAAGAAGGAGCCCTGGTCTTGCTCTCTGTGCAGTCTGGTACTGACTGGTGAGCTTGTGTGGGAAGCATGCACTGATAATGTTCTTTTCCTCACTTTCCAGAGGAAATGAAAGAGAACAGGAACCTTCAGCAGGATGTGACTTACCACTTGGCTCACTCACTTCCATAGCCACACTGTTGTGTTCCTCTCACAAATACAGCTCTTAATGAACATTAAAGCCACATGGATGCAATAATGCACTTCCAAACAAGTGCACAAGGAAGATTTTTATAACAAAAAGATATTTTTTTTTCTCCATCAGTAATCTAGTTAATTGATGAAAGGCTTCTTATGCAATCCATCGTGTCTGTGTTTATGTAAAATAATACCTTTTCAGCTGCTTTCAGTAGGCTCCAAATCTATTTTGCAGGCCCACAGCTTCCTGGTTATGTGACATCAGTACAACATCCCAAGCTGGTGATTATATTAGAAGAATATAATGAGACTAAAGAAAAAGACTAGCTTGATCTTTTCCATTGATAAATTTAGAACTTGTAAAAGCTGAAGTAATAGTTGTAGTGATAAAAAGAAATATAATTTTATACTTACCCGCTGTTCTAAAAAAAATACTGTATAATTATTGTGGGAGGAAGAAAAATCCATCTCTCCCCCTCACTCTGCTACTTTTTCCCCTTCAGTGTTGAAATCATCTGGCTTAATTAAATCACCAACTGATTTCTGCACAAAGGATGACATTTCATTAATGATGTAAGATGTGCATGAGACAGAATTAACCCAATTTTCAAACGGATTTCAATTTGGAAAGGGCAGCATGTAAAAATGTCTTGTAAATGTGTGGGATGAGCTTGTTGAGCAGCTTTCTGAAGGAGAAGGGATCATGAAGTGATGAATAATTAGACAACAGTCACTCCCCCCCACTTCATTTTCTAAGGGGGGTCTTTTTGCAATCCCAGTGGACAGAAGTTCAGGTGCCTTACACCATGTATCAGGGATTTGTGAGAAACTGAATGAAAAACAAACTTTTGATGACTGCTACCAAAACATATGTACTTTTCTCTCTATCTTCAGCTGAATAGTAGCCTTCAGTGGCTTTGTCAAAGTTACCAACACCTTAGTCTGTTCTTTTGGGCTGGGGGCTGCAGAAAGTAGCAAGGAGAAGAAACCCAGTTTCCCAAACACCATTTGGAATCCTCACTTGTGGTGGCACTTCCAGCTGCTTGCTGAGGTGCTTGGCTGAGGCTGCTCCCTCTGGCTTGCAGATCAGAGCTGCTCATGGTGGGATGTTTCCAGAGCAGCTCCAGAGAGGTTGGAGCCCTGTTCCCTCTGCTGCTCTTGGGCTAGGGCTGTGATCTGTCCCTGCTGTAAACAGACCCAACCCAAACCTGCCCTCTCAAAGTGTGAAATCCATTTTTTACAGCTCGTGTCTGGTTTAAGGGGTGAAGGTGCTGATGTCTGTGTTGGGAGACAAATCTTTAGGGGGTGTCAAGCCCTGAAATCTTTAGGGGTTGTCAAGCTCAGAACAAGTGAGCAAATTAAAGCCTTCCCATATTCTTTATCGATGCAAAACCAACCATATAACGATTTTTGCAAAAACAGGCTTTAAAATGTTTTGGGTTTTTTTTGTGTGTGTCTACTGTTGAGAGAAGAGGCAACAGGATTGGTGGAGGTGTTATAATGAGGCAAGGGCCAGAGGTTTCCACTATCCAGCCGTCAGTGTTCATGTCATTGTGATTCCTGACCCAAAAGAGCAGACACTGTATAACAACAAGATTCACCAGCATAAATATTCTGCCCTTCAGCTTAAAGCATCAATCTTGACCACTTGCTTGGGAATGGGGGAGGGAAACTTCTACAGTAAGTGTGGAAACTGTGGAATGTGTTTTGGAATTTAAGATTGATTTGAAAGGCATCTTTGATGGCATTTAGACAGCAAGTTTGTGTAAAATGCAACACATGCTTTTAGATGGAGTTTGGAGAAATAAAAGCAGATGGAAGGAGTGCTGAACAGGTTTGATTTAACCTTGTTACTGGAATAAGGTGTTAGCAGGAGAAATTCAGAATTACCATCCTGTCCACTCTTCGGCCTGTGGAAACAGCTCTATTAGCAGCAGCAGCAGAGCTACAAGTCGAGGTCACAGTTCACCTCCAGAGTTCACAGGCATGGTGGAATATATCATTTGGGACTTGACTTACATCATCTGGCATGTTCAGAAATATTCCCTTCTTCTGTAGGTATTCCTTTGGGTTTATTTTTCCCCATCTTGCTCTGGATCTCGTTCACAGCTGGTGAGCAGGATGCTGCATTTGCTCCTGCGTGGCAGGAAGGACCGTGCAGTGTGTGCACTGCTCTGACTGGACCTGCTTTCTCTTTCAGAAAAAGGAATGAAGAAAATGAGCAACATCTATGAATCAGCAGCCAATACCCTGGGGATTTTTAACAGCCCATGCCTGACTAAAGTGGAGCTGCGAGTTGCATGCAAAGGAATATCAGACAGGGATGCCCTCTCAAAGCCAGATCCCTGTGTCATCCTTAAAATGCAGTCGCACGGCCAGTGGTTTGAGGTGAGTGTTCCATGACATAAAAATGATTTTTCTGATGTGTTAGGATTGCATAGAAAAACTGAGGCAAAAAGCAAGTTGCAAGAATAATAGAGAGGAGAAGGCAGGAGAAGCCTGCAGTGTTACCCTCTGAGAGCAAGGGGAGATTTTTCCATTAACACACTTGGAATCAGACTCCTAATTACACTTTGAACTTCTTTTTGGAGTCTGGATTGAAAATGTAGGTGATTAAAGAATGAAGCATCATAGCACTTTTCCTTTGAGACTCTCTTGTTTAATAAAAGCTGTATCATAGCAGTGACAGCAACCATAATGCTGTGGAATAGAGGAATCTTTATTACTAGGAGGTAAGGAATTTGGTGCCAGAGTACTTCGACTTGCAAATTTTGAGCATTACAGTTGGATTCACAGTTGAAGATAACTTAAACTAATTCATTTCCCTCCTCGATTTGCCTTGTCTTACAGATGACACGTTTGATTAAAATCCCATTTTGTGTTATTTTACATAATCTTGGAAACCATTTGATTGATAAATGGAAACAGGATGTCTTAGAGGCATGCAAATTGTAAATGAAAAGTGTTAGGATGTAATGTTTTAATATTTTAATGCAGTATTTTAAATGAAATCTTGATGATTGTTTTACTTAAAAATTACATTTGAGTGTTTGTGGTTAATCAAGGTAAAAGGTGTTGGTTTTAATGGAAAGTATGTATGAGAAAATTAGGAATGTTTTGAATCCAGTTCATTTTGAGTGAGTATTCAACTGTGTCTTCTCAACAGTTTCAGCATGCAGAATAAGATTGTGTTATCTATCATGAAACCAAAAACCAATAATAGCTGTGAGCATATGCAGAATGCACAATTCTAAATTAATGAGTGTTTTTAATACAGTTTTTCAGCCAAGTTTATCAGACTTTGTGGATTTTGTTCCAGTGATTCTCATCGTGTGGGTTTGATCTATGGATCTCTGGAAGTTTTTGCAGTGCAGGGGCATCAGCAGCATAGCAAAGTTGAGTTGTTTTTGGTACCATTGAGAGGTGGCTGGTGAAAAACCAGGCTGTAAGTAGAAACAAAATTCTTGTGATTGTCTTTGTACTACAAAATCAGTGTCTTTGTGCCACTGAAATTTAAAGGGATGTAATAGCCTGCCAAAAATAAGTCATTCTGCTTAGAAAGGAGCATTTAACTGCATTGTTTTAAAAGGATTAAAAGTGAAAAGTGGTGAAATGCCCCCATTTGGCAAGGACAGGCTGAGATCATTTGGGCCATTTCAGTTCTCTGCATAACTTTTGAGTGCAGTTTACAGAATTTGTCTGTGGCAGGTTATGAGCAGGCTAAGTAGCTTTAAATTAGATATTCTTATGTTGTAATGGAGATTCCCTTTATTTGATGTGGGTTTTAATTTGGAAAGTGATTGTCTGAATAATTCTTGTCGAACCGATAGGATTGTCATCTAGCATAGTTGCTCCTTCTGTCTAATGGAAATGCATGGTATGCATTTTAGGGTGAATAGAAGGGTTTTATTAGTTCATGTTGCTATCAGTGCTACAGAGCCAATAGAGCTCTGATGTGAGGATCCTTTTCCTAGTCTGCCCAGCAAGTTCTCAACAGAATTTTTAATTAAGTTCAGTGCTGAGCTAAATTGAGCAGAGTCACTTGGGTATAGAGGAAGATATAACTTTTCTGGAAGAATCTTCTGCTGATGACAATCAATGATCCAGCAAGAGCTGAGACAGCAGGCAGGCTAATAATGAAAAAAGAAAGTAAAATCTACTTGTCAATGGAGTGAGTATATTCAACATCAGAATCACTAAATGGCAACCGAAAGAGGAGTGGAACTGAAGAGTTCCATCTGTGGATTTAGTGACTTGAGAAACTTGTCTTGAATTTCCAGATAATTTCAGCTCCTTTCTCCATCCTCAGCCTCCTCCCTTGTTGCCATTCCTGGCACCATCTTCCTTGCTTTGCTCTTCCACATACTGGGGGGTGGGGGAGGTTCCTGGCCCCTTCCTGGCATGGGGGAAGGATCTGAAAAGATGACCTTCAGACAGACTTCAGCTGCTGGCTTCCATAAATTCCCCCAAGTGTCTCTGGTGTTACCCATCTGTGGCTGTTGCAGCCCACTGCAGAAGCCAACAAGCCATGAAAAGGAGTCTGTGGGTTGCCATGTTCTGTGAGTCCACCAAGCTGTTCCAAAACAACTACAAAAGAAAGGTGGGAAATGTACATATACATGGACCAAATCAATACATAACCTTCAGTTCATGTAGGTGAACAGAGTAATAGATGAAGCATTTGGATAGAACTGAAAGTTTAATGGTCAGAAACAAGAGCTGCCACCTCCAGCACATGGGCAGATTCAGGCTCCAGACCTGTGTAACCCCATCTCCCATCTGCTGGTTGGTGACAGTGAAGAAGTGTGAGATCAGGGAAGTATAGCAGCCTTTCCAGCTTGCCCTGCCAGTCCTTAGCAATCTGCAGATCAGAGTTCTTAAACTAGTGTCTGCACCTTTGTAATTAAAAAATGTTGGCAGAATAGTTTCCATAACTTTGTTAGTTTTAATATTGGTTTTGTGTTTATAAAATAAAATTTAATTATCCTGAAACACCAGAGTTCTGCAGCTTAAGTGGGACTTGAAGAGTATTACTTGTATTTTTTAAACTTGCCTCTTGCTGAATCATTTTAAGTCCCTTGTTCCTGTATTGTGAAAATCCCTGTTTGTTTTCTCAATGCCATCTGGGAGTTTAGTCTCCTGATTTGCCTGTGACTGTGTAAGGTGGCAGCTGTTTTGCCCTGTATTTTGAATATATATATATATATATATATTCAAGCCTATCTAACCCATCAAGGAACATGGATGCATTTAGGTGGTTATTTGGACCATGTTTGTTTCAGGACACTAGAGATACACTGCCAAAAGCTGCTGCTCTATTCCCATAGAGATGTTTAGGCAGTGATTAGAAGTTTATCTGCTGCTTTGCAGAGCTGAAAGGCTTCACAGTGGGCTGGGTTAGTGACTGGTGGCTGTTTCTGATGTGGTATTCAATAGTAGTCAATGCTGGAGCAGGTTCTGGATACTATTTTTTTTTTTTTCTGATTTCATTTGAAGACTTGGTGAGCAAACATCCTGATTAAAACTAATAGGGTTTTTTTCCTCTCTGGCAAAGAAAGGGAGTTACTAAGTACTGATGAGATGTTTTGTATCAGATTATGCATGATTTGGTTCAGGGAGGTGCTTTCATTGAATAGGTGTTATGAAATTCTCTTCTCATTGTGAAGAAACTTGTGATTTCTTTCCAGATTTAGGGTTTTTTTCCTCTTCTGGAGGTAAAGTGTGGCTGTAATTGGAAATGCTACCTGCATGTTCTCTGGCCAAAACTTAGGACCAAGTCTTTAATGAAATCTGGATATGCTGTAAATACCTTTGGATTCATACAAATCTTTGGTTGATGAAAGACAGCAGGAAAAATCTGAGTCTTTAATTGATCAATTGAAATTCATCAGAAAAGAAAGGTCTGCAGAGCACTTAGCCTTGGGAACAAGGCTAGAAGGCATCTGTTGGCACCAGTTGATATGGGAAGAGTCTTGCTGCATCCATTTCACCAAGAGTATTCTTGGAAGATGATGCTGAAGACTTTTTCAGGTGCAATTAAACTCTTCCTGTTCTAACTGGTCAGACAGAAGGCTGCACACATAAGTGTGCCTGTGGACAGGCCCATTGTGCCTATTGTGTCCCCATCATTCAATGTTGTACTTTTCCCTCTTTTCCGTAAGTGGATGTTGATGCTAATGGATGCTTCTCTGCTCCAGACTACTTGGTAACCTCTATTGCTGCCAAGATTTCCTTCCAGCTTCTGCTTTCTGCTGCTGGTCAACTTTCCTGAAGTCTTTACAGTGTGAATGACAGACAGCTCATCTTTTTCTAACACCTCTGAAGTTTCTGGGGTCAGGCTGCAGGCTAATTGAATATTTTATCTCTGTCCATTCTCAGCCAGAACTCATCTAATTGGCTGTTTTACTTTCCAAGCCTTAATATTTTGGAGGCATCCTCTGTTCCAAGAGTTTGCCTGTTGAAGAGCTCCTGTCATTAACTCTTCCAGAAAAAAAGGAAAGTTCTTCATATGAAGTTTTCCTCCATATCTTTCATATTTTTCTGTTCAACTCCTCATGCTGTGAGTACATCTTTACAAACCTTTATGCATGAAGTCAAAACCTAGAATTGCATTTTGTATTACCTTCCTTTTTGCAAAGACAACTCTCTTCATCTCCCAGGTCTTTTCTAACTACTTATGCAAAGTCAGAAGTCCGAAAACTAATAGCTGTGAATCTTCTGTGTTGGCAAATATTTGATTAGAAGCTTGTGCTGGGAATTTTTTCCTCCAGTGCCTAGTTCAGAAGCATGAACATCATGAGGTTTTGATGAGATTTTTCTTTTTACACTCCAGGTAGTAATAACTATTGACTATTTATTTAACATCCATTTTATAAGAACTCTTTTTTTTTTTTTCCCTTTTATCTCATCCATCTTCTTTCTCTGAAGCCTCCTCATTGTCTCAGCATTTAAACTTAGCCATGGTGCTTTTTTCTCCTGTCAAGTCAGACAATGTTTAAACTTGAATTCATTTGAATTGGACAGATTGTCTCAACTGAGGTCAAATCCTGTCACATTGAGTAGATACATATGAACTATTGTAGCATTCCACAGCTCAAGCAGCGTTTTCTGCCTCTGAAGTGCAGCTCAGAAATGTGTGTGCAGAGGAGGGGAGGCCAGAACTGGTCTGGTTTTTGAACAAGAGTGATCATGTTTGGGCTGGCTGATGCTTTTCCACCAGAGCTGTGGATGGGATTCAGCAGCAGCAGGAGGCTGGTTTCTGGCTCTATCTGTCCTACTAAATCTCTCCAGGCCCCTGTCCTCATGGCATGGCAGAGTGAAGAGGTTTTTTTTCTCATAATTTACGTAAATGAATAAAGCCAAGTGTACTCCTGAGAGGTCAGGAGGGAGCACTTCTGTAAAAAGGTGGTAAAAGCCACATGGTCTCTTCCTGATTCTGTGGCTCAGAGCATCCTCTACTGGGAAGATCTGCTGTTGGGATCCATTTCCAGGAGCCTTCTGCCTCTGGGAGAACCATGGAAATGAAAAGAATCAAAAGGCTGCTTACATTGTCATTTTTCCATGTTAGGAGGTGGCTACCTGCTTACAAATCAGGCTAATGCTGTATTAGCTTAAATGAAAATCAGAACAACCTGTACTTGCTGACATCCTGTTTCAGTGTCCAGTGGATCAGGGATTGTGGAAATTCCTGAAGAACTCTGTTTCTTGTGAACAATTCCTGTACAGATGCTTCAGTGGCCATCTTCAGTTCATTCCTGTCACTGGGGTTTCTAGGCACGTCTGTGCCTGGGAAGGATGGAGCCAGGCTGGGTTCTCAGATACCTCTGTCTCTGCAAATACTCATGTATTGCTGCTGGTTGAAATGGCTTCAATCATTTTGAGCTGCCTGAAAATTTTGCCTTCATCTGAACCGTTGAGTAATTTCATTGTGGGCATGAAATATCCAGAAACAACTGGGAGGAGTTCTCATTTATTCTTGGATTTATCACTCTTAGAATACTATGGCAGACAATGTAGATAACTTGTAACAATAAAAGCTTTTTTTTTTTTCCCTCAGAAACAGGGCATTTGAATTGTTCCCCCCCCCAGCTGTGAATATTTTTTGTTATTCACTTTAATCAGTATTTCTAATGATCCTGAGATGTGCTTGCAAATACTGCCTTCAGCCCTGCTGCTGGTCTGTGCCTCTCAGTTCCTGCTGCACTAGCTTTTCACAGCTTTTCTGCCAGATAACTTCCCATGAAAATTGTGACTCTCAGTGTTCTCAGTTGTATTAATAAAATAAGAGTTTCCTAATATTTACTTTAAGAACCAGGTCAAGCCTTGTAGTTTTTTGTATGAGTAGGATAACAAAAAGCCAAACCAACAAATAAAAACCCCACCATTCAAAATGTTTTCAAAATGATCTAAGGAACCTATCAGGAAAAGGAAGGCTTCAGTGTTCTGCCTGCCCTGAGCTGCTTACTCTGGACAGAGCTCATTTGACACCCAGCTGCTGGTGCAGAACCAAGCACAGTACTTCACTGCTTGATGCTCCTTCAGGGAAACATGGTGCTGGTGACTGTACCTGGTGGTATTGAACTTGAAATGCTGTCTGAGGGCTGATGAGCCTGCTGGAGCCTCCTTATTTTGTAAACTTCAAGCTTGTGCTGTGTTGCTGCCCTGCAAACTGTAACACATGCAGTAGCCTTGCTCCCCTGGCTGCCCTTTGGATTCCTCCTGGCTGCAGAACTGTGGGCATTTGCTGTTTTAAAACTTTATTTGCACTTCTCCACCTTATACTGGGCACACCAGCTGCCAGGCATCTGCCTTTCCTGTTCTGCCCAGGAATAGACACTATAAATGCCTTTGTTTCTCTCTTTGAAGTTACTGCCTTTCTGTTGTCAGTTACCATCTAATCTTGCAGTCTGTTTGCAGCCCAGCGTGGGCTCAGCTTTGTCCAAGGCCTGAGCTTCCCTGCTTGCTTTGTCATTCTTTAATAGCAATCCCAAAGTGCTTCTGTGACTATCCTTGAATTAATCTCATTCCCTTAATAAATAAGCTATTAATATGTATTAGAAGGAGTGTCCCTTCTTTCTTCCTTTGGATGATGGGACTTAGTTGATGTTACCCTCCCATGCTTAGACAAATAGCTGTGTTGAAGTCACATCCAAAATGTTAGATAACTTTGCCCCTTTTGTTTGTTTGTTTGTTTGTATAACATTTTTCACTGGGAATTTACTGAGCTTCTCTAATAATATTGGAAGTTGTTGATCATACCTGATAGAGAGACACCCTTAACAAAAGTTAAAACTCTCCATGCAACTCCAGTTCTGCACGGAAGTGTTACTGTTTAATTCCACTTTGCTGTGATGCTGGTTTGTAACTTCTAGGGATTTTTGCCCACACTTTGGTCAGTTATGGATTTGCTGCTCAACATTAGATTGCAGTACTGACACCAAAAATACACTCTTTCAGGGCTTGCAGCCTTGTTTTTAAAATGTATCTTCCAGACTTGGCTTTTGGGATTGATCTAACATTGTCACGGTTTGAAGTGGCCATGTCCTGCCCTTCAGGTGCCCCTGCTTTCCGGGGGAAGACTTTTGCAGCAAATCAGTTTTAATGGAAAACACCCCATTTAGAGTAGCTCCTTCAACTAGATCATACTTTTGCCTTTGACCTTTTCTTTTATGATGGAAACCTTTCTGATTCACAAAGTTTGGAGTTGAAGAATGAAAGGGATCATTATTGTACATTAAGAAACTTTTCAAAAGCTTGAAGTTTTTCTTTATAATGAAGAGAAGGGTTATACTAAGAGCCCTAAGGAATACAGGCATCTTTAATAAACTTTAAAATGAAGGAAGTCTGTATTTTTTAATACATTTTAATTGTTTCAGTTGGGAATATTTTTAAATAAGACTCTGTCAGAATGATGGAGTTGACAGAGTTACATTGGCATAGCATGCCTCTTTCCATCTCTATATCCTCTTCCAAGCCAGCCATGTGCTCTTACCCATCTAACTGGAGCACAGCTGATGGGGGCTAATTATTTTTTTTCCTCCTCTTCATTGTATCTCTGCTTTTTCTGCTGAATTCAGCTGGAGCTAGAGGTTGGTCTATTTAAAGAGCACACACTTTTATCTCCATGTCTCTTGCGAACTGTTGTATAATTTGGCTGCTCCTGGGGATCTTTGTGGTGAGAATACATAATTTACTGACCATCTGCCTGCCTTTTTCTTCCATTACAGTGGCAGGGAGGAAAAGCTGGAAAGGAGGCAGAGGTATAATGTGTGTGCAGAACTGGTTGGTGAAGTGCTGACTATGTTACATCCTTGTCATTTAGAAGTCAGCTTTGTGCCAGCAGTTGCTGTTAGGACGTGAAATACAAAGGAAGGCTGGTGTGTGTCACAGAGCACTGAAGGGGAACATTTATGATGGATTAGCTTGTTCTGAAAGCATCTGATTGCACTTCTTCATAACACAATTAATGATTTCCTTACAGCTCTTTGTTACCTTCAGCCAGGATTCAAAATCCCAGGTTAGACCTTACTTTGGGCAGAACAAGATTTCCCAGAGCTCCTATGAAAGAATGCAAGTCCCAGACAGGGAGCTTCTGAAAAACCTGAATGGTCTGAGTGGCAGGGCTCAAGCTAGTTTTATTTGGGGATTGTATGTGTGTGTGAATGGGTTAAAGAAGAAAGCAAGATAAGATGGAAAGAGATGCTAATGTAGAATCAAAATGAGATTGTCTCTAAAAACCATCAAACATGGGAACTGTAAGAGAGCCTGGAGGGGAGGCTGATCCCAAGAAAAATCTAGAGAATAGGCTTTTTGGATCCAAAATTTGTCTAAATGACATATATATCTGTGAAGAAGGAAAACTTTGGTCCTTTGCCTTCTTTTTGAATGTGGTACTATAGTTGCATCAAACCTGCTTGACTCCAGAGAACTCCAGTAACCTCCTCTGTTACAGAGCACAAGTTCCATGAGGAGCAGCAGAAGTGATCTTGTTTAGGCTGGAGAAAAGGAGGCTCAGGGGAGATCTTCCCAGTCTCGCAAACTCCCTGAAATGAGGTTGGAGCCAGGTGGGGTCAGTCTCTTCTTCCAAGGAACAAGTGAGAGGACAGGAGGAAACAGCCTCGGGTTGCACCAGGGGAGGTTTAGGTTGGACATGAGGAACAAATTCTTCCCCACATGGGCTGTCAAGGGCTGGCCTGGACTGGCAAGGGCAGTGGTGGGGTCCCCATAATCCCTGGAGGGGTTTCAGAGCCGTGGAGATGTGGTGCTGAGGGACAAGGGTTAGTGGTGCCCTGGCAGTGCTGGGTTAATGCTTGGACTTGATCTTAAAGATCTCATCCAACCAAAACAACTCTGTGTTTCTAACCTGTTTTCTCAGCAGAGTAATCTTACAGGACCCAAATATTGGCATAAAGCCCAGGTGGGCTCATACTTCACCAAGCTTGGTATCAGGCTGGATTCTCTGTTGGACACTATTGTCTTTCTGCAGCTGTTGCAGTATCTGATCAAAGTGATTGATCTTGCTGTGTCTGCAGAGGGGTGTTTGAGGCAGATTCCCATGGGTGTAGGTGGGATGGATTTATTCTCCATTGCTGCTAAAAGTAATCCCTTAAACCCCTACAGCAACCTGATGTCCCATCTCCCAAATTGCTGTTTTATTCTGAAAATACATGTATGCAGACAGCCCCAAAGCCAATCCTCCTGCTCTGGTGACTTTTTTTTTCCCCAGTAGCTTGGCTGTGCTGTAGTTTGTGTTTATAAACTGCTTGGATAGAAGCTCTTAGGAACAGGAATTCCCCCTTCTGTTTGCATGCAAAGATATTAAGAACCTTCCCTGTGTCTCTAGGTGCTATCAGGATATAAATAATAATGATGGGCCCCTGAGCAGCAGTAAGCCTGGTAGATATAAAGTCAAGAAGGAGCTTCCCCTGAAGTGAAAGTTTTAATTTACAGTGTGGAGCAAAGAGAGCAAAACACCTGGCTCATGGTTTTGTTATGTTTTATGTAGAGAAAATATTAAACAGGGCTTGTCAGTTAACTTGGCTGGGGCTACCTCAGTGCAACTGCTTTTTCTTTTCTTTAAAACCAATTATTCAGCAATATGTAGTGTTTTAATTTAGACATGCCTTTTAGAGATCTAAATTCATGGCACATGAAGAGCAATTTAAAATTAAAAGGCTGCTTTAGACTTTTAAGAGCACCTGGATCTTATTTTAGAAGCAATTGGGACTCTGGGCTAGCACCTTGTAGGGTAATTTAAATTTTTTTTTTTTTTTTTTTTTCTTTGAGTGCTTGGTGAGGAATTGATTTGAACAGCAAGGTGCTGAGCTCTTCAGGTTTTGAAGTACTTCCAATTCCTGATCACATTTAGCTGCAGATTGTGATCTCCTCCTTCTGCTTTTACAAGGCCAGCCATCTTAGGAATATCACCCTGGCAAAGAAATAAATCCAGGTTCTTTTGATTTATCAAACATTTTATTTCATGTATTTCTTCTCTTCTGCTTCTCCCTAGAAGAAGTTCCTTATGTCAATAGGAGGACGTTTTAAAGTTTCAAAAGGAAATAGAGGCAGGTAAAAGTAGCCAACCATACCTTTATCAGTTCAGTATTTAAAGAAAGTGTGTTTCATTGCTGAAATGTTCATAAGCAGCGTGGTAAATCATGTGCATTGGCTTGTCCAGGGAGGAGGGTGGGAGAAGGATCAATCCTTTGTGTTCTGAGTGAGAGCACGTTTGGCCTCGTCCCTCGCAGACACACAGATGGGCTTGAGAGCAGCCTGGGCTACAGTGCTCACTCAGGAAAGTCACTGGAAAGCTACTGGAATTGCACTGGGATGTGAACCACCAGCAAGCACCTGTCTAATGCAATAGCTGCATTAATACAATGAGAAGGTGCCAACAGGCAGCTCATCCTAACAGTTTGCAACTACTGGTGGTGGTGCTGGGAGATGGTGTGGGGAAGTGTACACCAGTATAGAAAGGTTTTATAAGCTGGCACTATGGAACAGGGGATGGCATTAAACAGCATCAGCATCTCCCCATACTGGGTGATTACTTTTAAGAGTCTGGGGGAAGCTGATCTAATTTATTTAGGGTAAAGCTCAGTGTTTTTTTGCCTTTGGGTTGAGATAAATAAAACATCATAAGATACATTAGAGAGTTCACTGGAGTGTGGAGGAGGAGAATGTAAAGTCTGAATATTTTGTTTTCTGTCTGAATCACTAATGTGCTACCAGTCAGTTTAATTAGAATAATTAGTCATGAAATATATAATTGGTCTAAATCTTCCTGCAGATTACAGAGAGAGCTTTTGAAGAGGAGTGTGGTTATCTGATACTGATCCTGCAAACATTTCTGTGTGTTCTGAGCTGGCGTGTGCAGCAGCACCCCACTGACTGCTGAGAGGGAGCTGCCCTTGGCTAAGGGCTCTTCTCAGACTCAGCTGCCACGGGGGCTGCATTTCTCCACCACCAGGCCATCTGTGGCATATCCACTGATCCAGAGGTGTCTTCAGTGAGGGACTTGTCTTTCCCTTTAATGATCACTGATGTTTGCAGGACAGTAACTTGTGAGTGACCAAATGGCTCTGTGGTATATGTCCCCTGTGGCTCAGTTTGTAACTCTAAAGGGTTATTTTGACCTGGAAAGTGACCCGGTTCAGTCGTAATTGCTGGGAGAAGCACACCCTGGTTTTCTGCTGGAATAACAGATTGTTTGGTCTAGAGCACAAGTCTTATGAGGAGCAGCTGAGGGACCAGGGGGTTGTTCAGCCTGGAGAAAAGGAGGTTCAGGGGAGACCTTCTTGCTTTCAACAACTCCCTGAAAGAAGACTGCAGCCAGGTGGGTTAGTCTTTTCTCTCAAGGAATGAGTGATGGGAAAGAGGAAATGCCCTCAAATTGCCAGGGGAGGTTTAGGTTGGACTTGAGGAACAGCTTCTTCCCTGAAAGGATTGTCAAGACCTGGCCCAGGCTGCCCAGGGCAGTGATGGCATCCCCATCCTTGGAGGTGTTTCAAAGCTGTGGAAATGCTTTGGTTTAGTTTGGTCTAATTGCCTGTAACAGATTCTATACATCAACTGGGTAAGAAAACTTACTCTCTTTGACGACAAAAGATAGTAAAAAAGAAAGCTTACAGAGTTTCTTGTTAATTTGGTGGAACTTCAGTGAATTCCATTTCATTTTTGGCACGCTCGACAGTGTTTAATATAAAAGAAGTGATTCAGCAAAAGCCAGGGAAGGGTTTGTTACTGCGCTGGAGTCACAGTGAGCGGCAAAGGAGAAAAGAGATGCAAGTGGAGGAAAGAGTAGATGCTCTTCACACATCCTTCCTCTGCCCCCAGGCCCTTCCTGCTTTGCCTGCCGGTGTCCTGAGCCCCTTCTCAGCCCCTGGCTTTGATCCCAGCCCAGCAGCAGGGTGGCTGGTTGCAGGGGGGTGCTGAGCGAGCAGCCCGGCGGCGGGGAGCGCGTCACCGCGATCCCAGTGCACGCTTGTCAGAGCGCACGCTCGCTGGTGAAGTCTGTCTCTGGAATCTGTTGCCTGCTGATGCATATTCATGTCTGAAATGCAAATATCTCCCTTTTCTGCTCATAGCGGGGATGTTTGCCCTCTCTATTTGGGCTGTGTATCATATGGCATGTAAATAAGAGATGACAAGTTGTGTAATAAGTGGAGGGAGGGAGGGAGGGAGAAGAGGAGTTAAAGGGATTTGATTTAATAAGAAACATGCATAATTTACATACACAGCACTGTTTCACTCTGGGTTTGCATACTTTAATTGCAAATCCCGTGGCTTCATACCAACCAATATCTTACAAATAATGGTCTTTTATTAGCCTTAAAGAGAAGATTTCTCAGATGAAGTTTGCTTGCTAGAATAAGCATCCTGCAGAGGTTTGGCTTTATCCCAAAGTGGGTAAATGTCCCTGTTTCTTTGCAAAGTAGAGGTAGTTGTGTTTGGCTGAATAAATACACAAGGTGAGCAAGATGTGGTGTAGGTGAAGTTTTTATCATATAAGTTGGAAATTCATATGGTTTTAGATTGCATTTATGCCACTCTTACCTGTAAATGATCTAAGCTCAGTGCACAAATTAATATCATGATGCCAAGTCTCCCAATTTGCAGATCACTTTCCAATGTCCAGAGAAATCCCTTCATGAGCCACCAAACCCAGCCCAGCACTTTGGGAACTGTTTCTGGCCTGGGTTGAAAGTGGGCTCTACAGTGAGAGAAACCCATGAAATTTGAATGTGACTTTGGATCCAGATTTTATTAGGGCTGTTGGTTCATGATCTTCCTTTTGTTTTGTTTTTTAAACATGGAACATCTATAATTACTGTAAAATTTTCATCTCTTTCTCTGTGGATTTGTTTGTTTGTTTGTTTTTTTTTTATTGCTTAAACCCTCTCTTAGACCTGAGTGTTCCAGGCAAATGCTGAATCCAAAAAATGTCATTGGGCTACTAAAATTAATAGCCATGCCTGAAGCTTGTTGTGCTGGAGGTAGAGATACAGCTGAATAAAAGAGCTTTTTACTTGAAGGTAGCAGTTCAAGAAATGTGCTTCTGTGTTCTTCCACTATAATGTTTTTCAATCTCTATTTCTTGTGTGTGAAGGTCAGAAAAAATGATGGTATCCTGTGTTCCAGTGTGGAAATCTTTGGGGGTGGTGTTATTCCTCCCTTCCCACTCCCCAGAGTAAATAGACTCACAAGCAGAAGGAGCACCAGGCGTAAGCAACAAGTAAGGTTTGCATCCTTCTCATATGTACACCTTAATGAAGGGGACTAAGTCAAAACCAACAATAAATTCCTTAAAAACAACCACCCCTATGATGCCTGTAAAGCTCTCTGCACTGAGGTGAGTAGTTTCATGGTTTAACTTGCAGGGGAATCTGCAAGAGGTGCCCATTGGTCCACACGTTTTCAGTTCCATGCTGCTTATGTAAAGGCCTGCAGTTTTTTATAGCAGTGTGTCATAGTTCTAATCCCTGGTTGGGAATCGATAAACTCACCAAAATGGAAATAACTAGTGATGATTTTTCCCCCCCTCACTCCATATTACACCTTCACAAACAAGATGGAGCAAAGCAAACAGCAAGGAAATGCAGCTCTCTGAGTTTTAACTAGGAACTTGTCTTCTGTAGGCTGTTAAATACATATGGAAAAGAGTAGAATTAATTTTTCTGAATTATGGAATGAGTTTCTAAGCAGTGAAATACTACTTGTCTCTTGAATACCTTTCATTGTTGTTTTTTTTTCTGAAAAAAAAAAATTAATGGAATTTTATCTTTAAAAAAGCAGAATTAAAATTGTTGTGTATGTGGGGGTTGTTAGAAATGCAAGGTGATTGTGTCTTAAGTTTGCTGACCACCTATCTTATATCCATTTTTAAGGCTCTGTATTACTCAAGCCTCCTAATTGTCCATTTGAGTGGATAAAAATGTATTGGGATAGATAAAAAAAAGTCTGGTTCTTTGGCTCCCTCCCTCAGCAGCAGAGAAATAATTGAACCTTAAGTTGTGATTCTGGTGCTTGCTGAGTGGAGCAGGATGGGCAGTTTGGTTAGAGGGCCAGTTAAAAGGCAGGACCTGAGCTTGGCCAGGTTTGTTGTGGGAGAAGTGAAGCAGCTGTGGCATTGCAAGCCCTGTGGTGTTCAGTTCCTGCCTCGGGCTTCTCCCAGCCTGGGGCTGGATTGAACCAAGCAGGCTGCAGCCACATGGGTGGCAAACTGCTGCTTCTGGTGCAGTGCCTTACTGCTGGTAGCCAGGCAGGGAGCAGCTCTGGCTGCTCTGGAACCCTCACGCTGCTGTTGGGCAGTGTTGTACCAAGAGGATGCATAAATCAGATAAGCTCTTGCTCCCCTGGCAATGGGAGTAATGGATGATTTATGCTTACCTTGTATTTGTCAAACTGACTCCTGTTTGACTTTCAAATCCTTAATTTGGGTTTTATACTTGGTTACTACTACATAACCTTTTCATCACCCTAGCAGTGCTGTCAGGCTGATGTCTCACTTGTCTTCCTTCTACTGACATGGAAATACCAGTTCTGATCTATTTGTCATTCCTTCTTCAATAGTCTCCCAGGATGTGTTGTCTGGAAAATAGATGATTCACTGTACAGTTCTGTAACTACTGAAATCTACATGAATATGAACTAAAACTGTCCTACGTTGTGCTTCCTGCTACAGGAGGTGCCTGCTGTGGGCAGAGTTTTAATGGAATTTCATCTGTGTTTCTAGGTTAATGCATCCATCTCAGCCCCAGAAGCAGGGTGGCCAAACCTCAGTGCCTGTGCTTCCTTATTGCTCCCTAACAAACAGTGTTTTATGAAAACAGGCCAGAGGCCAGAAGCAATGGGCTGCTAAATCTTCTTTCAGTAGATTTCTTCAGCCCCATCTCTGTCATATCTAACAGTTCAGAACAGCAAAGGCCAACTTAATAACAAGGGGCAGCTAATTAGAAAAAAGGATGAGTTGTGCCCCGTGGGAAAAGATGTCATAAAGCATGTTGCTTTCCCAATGCCAGACCTCCTGGCATAATGACTCTCCACTCTCTCTTTCTTTTTTAGAAAAAAACAAACCAAAACTGAGTAGGTTTCTTTATGCAGAGAAAGCAGGAGAGCGTATACAGCGGGTCACAAAAAGGAGTGTAAATTTAGAACCATTGAATATGTTCCTACTCTAAAACAACAACAAAAGCAGCTACTCAGGATTTATGAAGCCAGTGTTACTATTTCAGATGCTGAGGACTGACTAGCAGTTTCATCAGTTTAGTGAGGCAAAGGAAGAGCAAATTTCAGCTCCTCACTTGTCTGGTGTTTCGGTTGAGCAAGATTTGGCAGTAGCTGGCATTTTTACCCAGAAACTATCTTTGCCTTTTTTTCTTGGCTCTCCAAGTGTGCTTTTCTGGGGTCTGCCCTTACCCTTTTCTGTGGCAGCTGTTCTGTTTCCAGCTTGACAAGATGAGCACTGCTTGGGTTAGATACTGGTGCTTCTGTGCCAAGGCAGCTTCATGGTTCAGTCCAGTGCAGTGCTGTGATGCTCACTTGTAACCAGCTCACCAGCTGTAAACACCCTTGGATGCTTGTGACTTTGCCAAACTGCTTCTGTTTGGGTTGGCATGCTACAAGATAGGGATGAGTCTCCTGGTGAATTAGTCTTGTGGAGTTTTGGACCAAAAACTCCAGTCTTTTCATTACTAGACTGGGGTAAAATACACTGTTCTGAAAGCAGAATTCAGCATTGAAGCTGAGATGCACCAGAGCAAACATCATGACTTTACCTGCATCTCTGCTCTCTGTAACCCTCCATTAAGGGGAATTAATGATGCAGCATCTTGTCATGGCTGTATTCATAGACACATTCAATTCTGTGGGCAGAGGCAATGCCTCCAACCCACAGTTTGGTGAAGGGGATGCCCATGGCTGTCTCTAGGAAAATCTGCCTGTATCTAGCAAACTAATAAGCATGTTTTAAAACATAAGCTTATGTTTAGTGAAGATTTCTTAGCTTTTAGTGGATAAACTTGTCACTGATTGTAGAGAACTTAAATATCACTTGGATACACAGCTCAGAAAATCCCACAAAATTCTTATTGCTGCTTTGAGAGCTCTGTTTGAACAATCTCCAGTGAATAAGATAAGGGATCACATTGAACAATGAGAAGGAAAGAAGAAGATGAGTAGTGGCTTGTGAAGTGAGCATCAGTTGTTCATGCAAGTGAGGCAAGGGTTAGGGTAAAAAAAAAAAGGGGGACACACATTGTAAATATGTGATTAAGAGCCAAAGTGTAATGTGTATGGACAGAAGGGCCAAAATTAGGGTTGTACAGGTAACCCTGAGAAGCACAGAAGTGTGTTTCAGGCAGTAACATCAGTAATGCTTTGGGAAAGCAGTGTGGTCACTTAGCCAGTCACAGGTATGACACCTCCCACTGGTCTCACCTCCCCTCACCTGCTGGTGTTCCTGTACTGCCATGCCTGTGCCCAGCAGTGCCAGTGGGGTGCTGGGCTCTGCACTACAACATTTTCCACTCGCTTCTCCTGGGGTTTTGGTGGTTTATTTAAACACTTTGATGTCAGTGGTATTATTGATCTTTCCCCAAGATACCTCAATGAGTAACAATAATGGAAATTTTGGGTGGTAAATTTTAATGGTATCTCCCAGTGGATATAATGCATTTCACTTATATTAAAACATCAGTGGGATTAACTGTCAAGAGATGAGCCACTCTGAAGCTGTTGCCTACTCTCTGAAGTCTGAGACAAGATGACAGACAAAAGCATAAAAGATGCTGATCACAGCAAAATTACCCAGGTGGATGAGTGTTTGGTTCTCTCCTTTTCAGTGCAGTAGCAGCCACTGCAGCATCTTAGCACTTTCAGCAGGAGTGCACTTTGATTGATTACCCAGATAAGGACTTGGGAGATTCCTTCCCTCGGTAGCCTAATGAAAAGGTAAATGTAGATCATGGTTGGTGTGAACCTGCACAGCTCCCCTGCAGGGAGCAGGGCCAGGCCCCATTCCCTCAGCTGAGGAGCAGCCTTGGAGCATCACTAAGCTGTAGACCAGTCTTTCTTGTTTCTCTAGTACACAGAGTGCATCCTTAATGTAATTACTTTCAAGCCCAGGTTCCCCAAAGTGCTTCATCTCAGCAAAAGAAGAGAATACAGATTGCTCTTCTAAACCTCTGCTGGTAAGATGTGTTTGAGAAGTTTCACTTGTGAGTGGAATGCAAACACCTGACTAATTACTGCAACTTGTTATTCTAGGATCTAATGGAGGGGGAAATCACCAGAAGTTTCACCCAGCTCTGTGGCTTCTCATCACACCCCGTAGCCTGCTGGGGGATCTCCTGCTCTTGTCCAGTTACTATTAGATGCCTTTTCTTCTTTGGGAAAATGGATATTGTGACATGAAAAGGAATATTATAGAAAGAACAGAAGTGCAATGAGAACTTGACCCAAAAGCTGCCTTTTTTGGGGCTGGGAGTGGATTGTCAGGACCTTGAGAGCACTGCAGGCAGGAGCTGCTGCTGTGGGGCAGTGCTCTCTTGGGGAGCAGAGTCAGCAGTGCAGCAGATGGTCAGAACAGGCTGCTCACTGAGCTCTTCCCTCCTCAGGTGCCTGTTGCCTGTGTCTGACATTTCTTACTGACTGTGACTAGTCTGTGAAACCTCACCTAGCAATCCCTACCACACCAAAAATGCTTTCACTGTAGCAGGAAGCATCACCAAGACTCCAGCACTGCCTGCTGTATCCTTAGTTGTGTGCTAAGGAGGCACTTCTCTGCAGCACCATTGTGCCCTTTCCTTTCACCTTTTGGTAAGGACAGAGACAGGTCTAGTACTGAGTAGTTTCAAAAGATCATCCAGCTTTGGCTCTCTTCTGGATACTCTTCCATTACTCCCCTAGCAAAGGATCCTTTGACTGGAACCTTGGCCATTTTCTGTGCTCTAAAAGCAGGTGTATGTCTCACCTGTTCCTCAGGGACTCCAGAGCTTCCCCAGGGATCCTGTTCTACACTGTTACCCTTTTAAGTTTATTTCATTTTACTTTCCATTGCCTCTAACCTTACTTTTGTTTTTGGCAGCTTCAGCACTTAAATCCTCCAAGCACAAAGAGCTGACATTATTATCCTCTTTTGAAGTAGCTGTTTGTAAATTTTTGCCAGTCTGTTCAGCACAGTAAGCCCAGTTTGATCAGCCTTTCCTCACAGGTTGTGTTTTCCAAAGCTGTGATAGTTCTGCACTGTGCTGCCTGTGGGCATGCTTCAGGTGGTGGAAATGCAATGCAGCAAACTCCAGCTGAGTGAAGCTGAGAGGGAAGATTTTACTTAGTGCATCTCAGAGACTGTACCTCTCATGACTACACTGCTGTAAAATGATTGTCATCTTCCAGCAGTGTAATGGAACAGCTGTCGTGTCCATTGCTCATCTACAGGTTGCCTTCCCTGCAGCCAGGTATTCCCTGACATGCAGTGGTAACCCTGGTTATTCCTGCTGAGGTACAGAACATGATACTGCTCCCAAGTAGATGTACACTGACTGTTTTCAGCCCATTCTCCAGTTTGTCATGAGAGTTTGAAGTCCTCCTTTCCAATGTACTTCAGGTCCTTCCCAGCTAAGTGTCTCTAATATGATGAGCCAGGTATGTTTGTTTGAGTAGCCTTTTCCAACCATTGCTTGGAGCCACCATATATTTGCACTTTGGTTTAGAAACTTTCACAGTGCAGTCAAAGCCAGGCTTACATAAATAAGGCAATATGACAGCTATTGCTTTTCCTCTATCCCCAAAGGCCATTCTCCTGTCACAGAAGGAAATTAGATTGGCTTGATGTTCCTTCCTGGCAAATCCACATGGTTATGGTTTTCTAGGTATTTTACAAGTAGTTTATTTAGTTTGTTATAGTTTAGTTTGTTATAGGCAATTGAAGCTAAGCTGTTTGGTCTATGGGTCTGTGGCTCCTGCTTTTTACTGTTTACTGATTTGCAGTCTTCTGGTAACTGTATCCCAGGAGACCTCCAAGATAAATGCCAACAGCTTGTTCAGCAGCTCTTCAAGAAAAGCCAGACCAAACTGAAAATGTCTCCTTTACTAAGGTGCTCTCTAGTCCTTTTGTTCCCTGATTAGACATTGATGTCTCACCATCTATTGCTGGTATTAATTATGAGAGCTAATTGATGTTCATTGAATTGATGATGAAAAAAAAAAGGCATTCCAAATTTCTGCTTTCCAGTTACAACCCTAAGTAAGGTCCCAGTTTCACTGTTGGCTTTCTTCTTCTATTAAAATACTTACACAGTTTCTTATTCTTGATGCTCTTAGGTAATTGCATCTGACTATGGCTTTGTCTTCCCTGACTTCAGAGTAACAGCTCATGCTGTGCTGCCAGCTCTGCCTGTGCTGGAATTTGCCCTCCTGAATGCCATTGATTTTTACCTTGTTGTTTCCACTTTCATCAGCCAAAGCTTATGAGGTCTGTTGTAGTCCCTGCTGGCTTTGGGTAGGAAGGAAATGTGAAGGTACAAACCAGGCTCTTCAGATTTTGAAGATATGCTGATTTGCAGGATCCTTCCTCAGCCTCCCTTCAACCTTAGTGAGTTGAAGGGTCAAAATCAAGCATTGAGGTCAGAACCCAAATGCCCTGCTCTGGCCAGTCAGAGTGGTCTGTGAGATCAATGGGTCTGAAATTGCAGAAGCACCTGTAGTTCTGTGCCTGGGAGTGCTGTAGGGATCACAGAATGGCCACTGTCAGTGTTGGCTGCCTTCCCACTTCTCTGCCATCAAACCCCTGCAGCACTACCCCAGCAGCAGTAATTCACCACCATCCAGCCTTCTTTAAAACAAAACCAAAAATCATTAGTTGTCTCTTCAATCTTTCACCAATTAGAGAAGTTAGATTATCTGTATCCAAAAATAGTACAAGTTTGCTTTGAAATTTTGGGCAATGTGTAACTGTAATCATTTAAAAATAGGCTTTGAAATTTCATTTTTTCTTTTGGCAGTGTTGGTTGCCATGGAGTTCAAGTAATAGGTTGTGATGTTTAGCACTGAATTAATTACTACTTCTCACTCACAGAGAACATCTAATTATACATATTCATGAAGAATGGTGTTTGGCATCCCTGAGGGAGAAAAAATCTTTTTTAATAGTGTATATACATACTTCTGGGAAACAGATGGGGTCTGTTAAATGTGTAATCTTATAGCACTTTTCCCTGTGTTTTTAATTGTTTCCTACTTTAATAAAATTTATAGTTTAAAATATTGTCTTAAAATAAACTCATGAGTATTTACAGTCACAGGCATTTGCTTTTGAAGTACTGAAAGTTTACATGGCCATATAGATGGCTGAATGCGGAGGACAACATACATTTGATTTTTTTCTCAGACAAAACAAGATTACAGCGATTCCTTAGACAGCTCTTTGGCCTCAGTGTTCAGCAGCCCTTGCTCAAACTTGTTCTGAAAAGGAACTTAACATCCCCCCAGATTGGAGAGCTCTCGTGCCTGAGCCTTGATACTGTTCTTCTCAACAGTAGATGTTGTGGTGGTCCACCACAGCCCAAGCTGTGCAACTGAAGTTCAGTCCCACTGTGTAGTGCCTCAGCTGGGAGAGGGCTTGGGAAATGTCACCATTTCCCCAGGAAGAGAGTTGCCAACAGTTTGATCAATTCCAGCCTGTGTACCTAACAAGTCTGGCCTTGGCCAGCTCTAATTTCTGCCAGGGAGGGAGGTGCCCTGGAAGGTGTGAGGGGACAGGAGCAGTGTGTGGAGCTGCTGCCAGAGCTGGGTGGCAGGGCCTGCTGTCCCCGTGGGAGCACACAGCGGCTGCTCTCTCACAGGGAGTTCCAGGAGCTGCCTGGCTTTGGGGAGGTTTCAAGGAGTTGCTGGCTTTGATGATAATTGGCAGCAAAATCTGCACTTTAGCTCCTCAGTTTGATCTGTGTTACTCTGATTTCTCTGCTAACCGGGGCGTTGGATGCACCTGCATATTGATAGGATTCTCACATGGCATTTTTCAGTATGCTTGAGGACACCTAAAGCCTGCACCAACTTTATCGAGCTCCTTTCAATCATCGAGGTGAACACACACTGTAAAATTACCCTGATCTTATTAATATTTTAAGGCAATGTCAGTTTTCAAATTAAATCTCACTTGGCTGTATTAAAATTAATGGAATCCAGCCAACCTGAAAGTTGTCATTAGTTTCCAAAATGCTTTCAGGAAGACAAATATATGTTAGAAAACAAAAAGTGTAATTAGAAGAGGAGCTCTGAAGAAGGGAGTTGTATTTAATATTTAAACCCATAAGTAGTATAGTAATAGCATTTTCTGCCAAGAACATACTTTTATTGCATATTAATGCAATTAAAGTCACCTCCCAGTCTGCTAATTTCCTTCCAGTTCCATGTGCTTAAAAGCAAGAGTAAAATCCTGCTTACTAATGTTTGTGTGAGAAGATCCCAGGGGGGCAGAGCCAGGGAGCAGCACTGAGCTGCCCTAAGGGTTCTTCAGGTCACAGCCCTTTGAACTCTTCTGTTCTGGAAATCACAAGTGATGGACGAATTGCCACTGGTGGGGGATTGCCAGCTGACTGTGCTGATGCATTATCCAGATGATCAAGTACTAGAAAGTACCAGCTCAGAGAGCCTCTGTGGCATGAGACAGAAGCTTCTCTGAACTGGCTTTATTAGACTTTAATGGAGCAGCAGGTGCCACACAGAATAATGCATACGCTCTATCATCTTGGAAATGTTGTCCAGGCTTTTCTGTGGTTTATGTCTGTGGTGAGGCTACAATTTCTGCAGCTCCTCCTCCCTGCCTTCTTTTCCCCTCAGGTCTGAGAATGTGATGTTGTTGATGAGTTTTAGGTCATTCAGCAGGTATCCAGTGCAGGTGACAGCTCTAGGAAAAGATGGGATAAATATTTCATCTTTCCTTTATGAAAAAATAATGCAGTTTGTAACAGGGTTCTGGCAGGTGCTCAGCCATGCCTAAATCAAATCTGTGATTCCAAATAAGACTTCTTTGATTGGTTTGATTTGGCTTTTGAAAGGAAAGGAGCTCAGAGCAAACTGCAAGCATCTGTTCTGCACATCTGGCCAAAACTCACGCTCCAGAAATATTTCAGAGGTTTTTGTTTGGGATCAGAGATCTCTTTCAGGGTGTGTGGTGTTTGATACATCCCTGCTCTGGCTTTCTGCAGATTATCAGCATCTCTGCAAGGGCAGTTTTACCAGGTTCTTAGGGTGAAGGTTATTTGAAGGAATTAAATCTTGTGAAAAACTCCTAATATTAAAGAACCGATGTAATTTGTATCTGAATGACAATACGTTGAATTTATATAATGCAAGTTTTTATCTGTTTCACTCATTGCTACTCATATTAATCTTTTTTTTTTTTTTGTAGTTACTGCTTATGTGAGCTGCCTATAAGTAATGAATAAGCCAAAATGTATTTATTTAGAGAGATCTGTTTCTGCTAATCAGCTATATTAAGCAAAATGTGATAATATGCACTAAGTTATAAATGCTGGGTTTTAACTCACACTGATTTCATTTGGACTTTACTATTATTTCATTTGGATGTAAGTATATTATTACCACATCTTGCTTTTATTATTGAATATATGACTGACTTCTGAGGCAAGAGTCACTAAAATGCAGTTTAGAAGCCTGTTCAGCTGAGGCTTAAGCACAGACTGATTTATATTTATATGGGGGTTTAAAGTGTTTTTTCCTTGATTTCTGGCTACAGCCTTAACAAAATCCGAGGAACTGAAAACTCCAGTTATTGCTCATTTTTACATAATGTTTGATTCTAGTGCTTGCAGGCTGTTGGGAAGTGCCTGCTGTGAGAGCAGCTATCCCAGCCTGACCCCTGGGACACTGGCTGCACCGACGAGTCATTCATCTTCGATTGAAATGATGCTTTTTCCCTCAACTTCTTTTCATAAAGACTTTTAGTATGTATTTAAACCTCCTGGGTATCAGCTGGTCTTGAGTATGTGCTGTGCTGAATCAGGACAGACTTAAGGGTGTGCTTGAGACCAAACTCGCTTGAATGAAGCCCTTTGCAAGCTGCAGTCCTGTACTCTTATATTAATCAGATTATACACTCCAGTGTGGGTGTGGTTTTCTAGTAGATTCTGCTACTTTTGACAGTCTGTCTGTTGGTCAAGAGTGTTGTCCGGAGACATTTTTTGTGTCAGAAAACCAAAGCTGTTTAGAGACTCCTGTGGTGCAGCATCTTCTTGTCTGTCAGCTGAAGAATACCAGAAGAGCCATGCTTAAAATGTGCATGGAATTACTGTCCGTGTTAAAAGAAAGCAAGCAGGCAACTTAGAAATGCTCTCTTATTGCTAAACTGTACAACTTACGATAGCAAAAAAAAACCAAAATGCTGTGCATTTTTCTTCATGACTGACACTATCCTGGAGATTTTGAGCAAGTCTCTCAGTTCAGTGGGAAATGGCTCTCTTAGGTGTCTGCTGCTGCTTTTTTTTTTTTAGTAAGAAGTGGGACTCTCTTTAAAATGGCATTGTGCAGGTACAGTGGAACTTCAGAGAGGAGGAGGTGTAAAGAGAGGACTGAGTTTATCCATGTGTCCCAGCCAACTGAGAAATGACTCAAACAGAAGGAGCTCCAAAGCCTCAGGTTTTTTTCTGTTACGTTTTCATTGAGTTTTAAGCCTTCTATTTATTCTTCTGAAAGAGAACTGTGGTTAGACCTTGGAAAGCATTTTTTCTTACCTTTTGTATTGTCTTTTGTGCAAACCCTTGCTGTTTGGCAGCCACGCTTACCTGGAGCCCAGCACCAGGTGCATGTGACTGCCTGGATTTCCCAGGCTCTGGCGTGTGAGATCTCCCCCAGTAGGCATGTGCTGTTAATAGGAGTCACACACATGTGCACGAGCTTGTGGAGAGCTCAGTTTGATTGCCAAGTGTTTCCAGAGGCCACCTGGGCATGTCCTTTGTGCCACACATGCACCTGTACACACAAGGAGGGAAATAAGTGCACACAGTTAAGGCAGGTCATTATTTTTGTGCAGCAGGGAGTGGTGAAAAGCACCTTTTGGATTTTATATCCCCATCTCTCTGCTCCTCCTCCTTCAAACCCTCCCTTTCATTCCTGTATTTTAAATACCCTGTTTGTGAATTGCATATTTTTCTTTGCCTTGGCTTATGTAGGTTTGGTTTGGGGTTTTTTTGTCATTCTGTCTATTCATGTCTGTGCCTGGCTGGCGTTGTGCCTTTTCACAGCTAGCTTGCCTGCCACGGATGCCATATGATGATGGATTTAGCCACCTGTGTAGCACTGCAAGTGATACTGCTCTAACATATGTTTGCTCTTCACCCCCCAGCGAAACCATTTCAAGGCAAAGCGATGTCAGTAGGGAATGAACACTGGCCAGGTTCGCAAAACCACCCTTCTGACTGAGTAGCCCCACCAAAGAGCTCTGCAGGGTACAGCTACCACTGCCCCATGGCTGGCAGGGCCCGGGCAAACCCAGGCAACACCCTGCGTGAGACAGCTTAGTGGCAAAGAACAGTTTTGTTGGTGGGACAGTGACTCATCTGCATCTCTCAGGGGTCACATCTGATACAGCTGAATCAGCACAAGCTCAGGGCAGTGTGTTGTCTCCCAAAGATCAAGAGAGGAAAGTTGGAGATGACAACCAACATTTCCAGAAAGGCAGGTTTATTTTTTTCCAGGAAGGGTTAGAGTAGCTCTAAGTATGTCTCTCCAGCTGGGAGCACAGACACTGTTAACAAAGTAAACAGCTCTGTAGGAATCTAGACCAAGCTGGAAGAAGTCACCAGCAGCATCAGCACTTCTGACACTACTGTATGTGCACAAGGAAAACCTGTGTGTGTGGGAGGGTGGCAATAGCAAGGGCAGGGGAGTTGAGTGGTGCAAACGTGGCTTATGGGAACCGAGTCTGACAGTTGCTTTTGCTGGGACATTGGAATGGGGCTAGAGATCCTAAGGTGCAAGAGTGTCTGGAGACAAAGCCAGGTGTGTGTTTGGGGTCTGTGTCACCTGCTCCTGTCAGCTCTGTAGGTGGGTAACACTGTAATACACTGGAATGGACTTCCAAAGCCAGGAGATTTGAGGCTCGGCACCATTTGGTGTCCTGATTTCTGGAGTTACTTGGTGTTTCCCCCTCCATTACTGCAGGGGACCAAGAGGACACTGTTGTGCCATTTTAGGGAAAGACTCCAGCTGTTGGAAATATCTCCATCGAAACTGAACTGGCTGCATTTGATCTTGGATAACCTCACAGACACATCATGCACGGGGGGTGTATTAGTGTGCTTCCCAATCCAGCTCACACCAGCAGGGAGGAAGGGTCACACCTGGCTATAGATGTATTTGGACCTCTGCCTGGAACATCTTTCTCTGCCAAGCCCATGACCCCTCTCCTCGCTGATGGGAATGTGAACATCATCCTGCCAACAGCACACTCACGGGGGAGGAACCTGCAGGCCACTGCTCTTGCTGGTGGCTCCACTGCAGCCCTTTGAGCAAGAGGCTCTGCTTGTTTGTAAACGTGGTGACATTTGGAGCTCTTGTACAGCAGTGGAACTCCCTAGGAGGCTCATGGCTGAATGATTTCTTCCTAGAGAGCAGTAAATAAGGTGAAATCAATTTCTTCCTGCAGTGGGAGGAGCATGGAAAGAGAGGAAATAACATTTCAGCCTTTAGCTGTCAGGGAAAAGTAGTTTTATTTGCAAAACTTTCCATTTCATTTCCCATTTAGTTTCAGTCATTCACATCTCCAAAAGTTGGGAAATCTTTTATCTCGGGCACAAAATCCTCTGGATTAAGAAATATGGCACTGGCTTGTCAAGGCCCTAATTACCGAGAGTATTTCTTCTGCATTAAATCTCTGTTATGGAAAAATCAGTTATCAGTACTGAGAAGTTTGGTAACACACTGATCTTTAATATTTCCTGTAACTGCCAGGTAAGTGAGATACTCTGACAGCTGATGGAAACACTGTGGGAGTGAGGTGGTACCTTTGCTGGATCAGTAGAGTGTGGGAAGATAACTTTGCCCTCCTCCCCCCCCCCGTCACCCTGTCTTGTGTTCCTTGGAGCTGAAGGGGTTTAGATGAATTCTGTTCCCTTGCTCTCTGTGTTAGATACAACAGGGTAGGAGGTGAGGAGGAGCCATGGTCTCACTTCAGACATGGGGCATAGGGGGTCTGGGCCGTTGCTGTGCATTTCTCCTCCCCTGGCACAGGATGAGCAAGATCAGAATAACACTGAGATGTGAATGGTGGCCTGAAAAACCAGAGGTGAAAGGTGGTGAGCCCCTGAGGAAGCCTGGCTTGGCTCCCCTCTGTGTTTTGGTTATTTTTAATATGGAATGCTTTTGGAAACTCCTGTGTTTCAAGGCAGGATGGTATCAGGCTTCAACAACAGAGACCAGTACCTAGACCTCTCTTGGCATCTTGGATGTGTTTCTGACTAAAATGCAGGTGCATTGGGTGAGCTGAGCCAGGGAGAGGCTGGTGACCTGCACCGTGCTGGGGCACAAGTCAGGGAGAGGCTGGTGACCTGCACCGTGCCAGGGCACGGCACTGAGCCTTATCCATCTGAGAAGGAATGTCAGTCTGGAGACAAATAGTGAAGAAGGAAAAAAACTGTATGAGCATGGTCTAGTTCCGAGGCACTGCATTATTCCTCTGATTGAAGTGCTCAAGTCCTTTGTAAATACTACTACAGTATCTGTTTCTAAAAGCATCTATATAATATACATACGTGTCTTTTTAAAGAAGCTGTTAAAACCCCTTTTGGTTATTGTTTATAAACACAGGCTAGAAAATACCAGTCACATTGTGTAGCTCAGGTGCCCAACAGCCCTGTAGCCTGAGTTGTACTGAGGCTGTCCTCATTTTTTTAACAGCAGACTTGGACCCCAGGCTCCCACGTTCTTCATTCAAGCTTCCTGGGAGATTTAGGGGGTTTATTTCTGTCAGGAAAGTGGTGTAGGGCTTTTTTCCTTAAAATGCTGAGCGTTTGGTTGCCCATGTAGTACTGCATTACATGGGATTTCCTCTTCATTTACCAGGAGCAGTCCAGTGGAAGAAATTCCTACAGGAATACTACTTGGAGACGGGGGAAGGTAAAGTAAGGACAGAATCCCTGAGAGCTGCTCTCTAGTTCTAATGTACTCACATTAGTACTCACATCTGGCTTAAGTTTCTGGAGGCAGAATTCTCTGTGCTGAATGTTGCAGAGGAACCAGGAGCTCGTAGTAGTTACACTGCACGTTTTCTGAGGTGTAGCTTTTCCTGGAGTGTTTTATAATCCCAGAGCACTTCTGGCTTTTGTTTTAATTCCTCATCCAAAGCTAAAGGCCTTGTTTAATTCTGATGCTGTCTCTTGATGCCCATAATGCTCTTGGTGTTCTTGTTTAGATTAAGATCCACCTCTTCCCCTGGCTGATGATATGCATCAAGGTAAATCATTGTGGCTAAATGACTTCTGCAAATATTGTTTTATCATATTCCTCGAGGATTAATGAGGGCAAGGAGCAATGTATTATAATTTGTTGACATAAACTTTATTATTGTGTGCTTAATGTGCATGATGGGCTTATTTTCCACTTCCCACTGTGAGACATTACTCCTAAAGCAGGAAAGGGAATCTCAACACAAGGTTGACTAGAAAGGTCAACACAGAAGCACCCATTTAAAAAATAAATGGAATGATCTTGTTTTTAGCACAGGTGGACTCCACATACACTGAGCACTAAGGAGACTTATGGATTGCTCCCACTTCTTTAGGACAGTCATTGTCTGTCACTGAGCAGTGTTGTTGGTTGGTTTGGTATCTTACAATATCACCCTTTCCCTCCCCTGAACTCTTTCCCACTATGTGGGTGCTCACTGAAATACACATAAGAGGCAATAGGAAGCTCCAGCCATAAATAAAAAAAATGGGAAGAAAATGTGTCTGCTTAGATGCACTATTTGTAAACATTGTGTATAATTAGCAAGTGTTGGATTGGGTGGCTAATACCACTTCTGTTAGCAGTTGTTCAAAAAACAGATTTCAGAGCAGATCCTGCATGTGTGACAGTCTAGAGGCACCTCTAAATACTCTTCCATGTGCATATGGCTTTCCAGCAGCAATTCTGCTCTCCTGGCTTCTTCCTGCTGTTCTTGCCTTGGGTGAAGTAGAGCCTGTGATGGAAGAAGGTGTGTTCAGCACAGGCTGCAGCTTAGGAGGACAGGGTGGACAGTCTCTCTCCCCAGTGTCTTTCTGTCTCTGGACTGCCTGGAGCTCTCTGGACCACTCAGGATTTGATGGGATGTGCTGGGATTCTGCCTTCCTTTTCCCAAGGGGAGTTCGCTAGGGTTGGCTACCACAGCCAGACACTGCTGACAGATCCTACAAAACAGTGACCTGTGTCTGCCCAGAGGTTTACTTTGTCCAGCTGCTCATGTCCTACAGTGACCCATGATGGCTGTGTGGAGAGAGGTACTGGAAGCGAGGCAGTTACTGGCCAGTGCTTTCTTTTGTATCATTTCTGAGCATCTGTCAGTTAGATTCATAGTCCCCTGAAGGCAGAAGCTGGATTTCTTGGTGAGAGCTGACTTAGAGCAGCTCAGGTGAAGGAGACAGGTCTTTGTGACCTCCATTGTGGGCTGCCCAAGGATCTGGTTCTCTGTTCCGCATGAAACTTTTCCATGAGTTGCATGTGGTTGAGTTTTTGGGAAGCAGGTGGGGATAGTAGTGTGTGCACACAGTTTGGAAGTGATGTGAATTACAAAAGTGTTAAGTTGTAAATAGAGGTGTTGATGGTGTGGTTGGCAATAACAGATGTACTTGACAGAAGGTGTGGGTAGCTGTTTAGTGCTCAGGAGGAGAGTGTTCAGCCCCCCAGCTCTTCAGGAGTTTTATGAAACACTGTCAAAACCAGTCTGTGTTTGAAAAGCACCTTCCTCCTTCCAGCCAGCAGCACTGTACTTGTGAGAGGGCATGTCTTGGGTGGAGCTAGGTCCCCTCTTGCTGT
>JAOEGS010007355.1:0-57569 GCA_025447755.1 Corythornis vintsioides | reverse complement strand
TGGAGCTAGGCCCCCTCTTGCTGTTGGAGCTAGGCCCCCTCTTGCTGTTGGAGCTAGGCCCCCTCTTGCTGTTGGAGCTAGGCCCCCTCTTGCTGTTGGAGATACATCTCTCTTCTAACATACCCCTGCTGGGAACAGGAGAGTGTCAGGACAGCACTCTACAGTCCCCAGGGTTTGTTCTGCTGTTCACAGGGTGCACCTACAGCCAGGCTCAACCAGTCTTTTCTTGTAACTGATGAGTGCAGTGTCAGAGGTATCATCCTGCTGCTTCTTGGCCACCTCTCCAAGTGCTGCTGAGAGCTCCCAGCCATATGTGCCCTCCTGCACACACTACTTTAAATTTTCCATATGCCACCTGACAAGCTTTCCGTGGCACAACGTACCACCTTGAAATAACTCCCACTTCTTTCAACAAAACTTGTCATGTGGGAATGTTTTGCCCTTCAGAATTTTTCACAAAGACTTCAGACCTTCTCAAGAGATAAGCAGTGCCTTTCCAGAAAGATTTCAATTTTCAGGTTCCTAGAGGAGACAGTCTGCCACCATCACAAGCCAACAATGCATTCTAGTCTTTCTGTCCCCTTAGATCTTTTGGCAGCTTTTTTTCCTGTCTTGTTTTTTGATTTTTCTCTCCATAGGTAACTGCAGAAGCAAAAAAGTCTCAGAAGACTTATGTGATTCTGTGACACTGCTTGGTGTCTAACATGGGGACTAGATTCATTTCTCATTTTTGTTGTTGTGACTTGAGTGCATCTCCATAGGTGACTCCAGAGTGGCCCCTTCCCTCTGAATCTCAAGCCCCTGAGTGATTCACCATAGCAGTCACTCTGTGCCTTTTTATCCATAGAAACTGGAGTTTAAGCACAGTTTCAACTTAAATGTTGAAACCTGGAGTGGACTGACCCTGTGCAGTTTTCCCTAATGCATCCAGGGCTTTGGCCAAGCATCACTGATCCAAGGTTTTTTTTCAGTTTTTAACCCAGGAACATCTCAGCAATTGAGTATCTTAAGTAAAACACCTACTCCAGAAACTTGCTGATTATTTCTAGAGATGTTGGCTTTTTTTCCTTTATTTTTCTCTTGTTCTGCGATGGGTTTTATAGTTGAGGAAATCTGTGCAAAGTGCACTTTCATTTAGAGCTTTTTACATAAGTTGTCTTCTAAAAAATAACTTGACCCTGGCCTTCCAAATTCTTTTTCTGCCATGAGCTGTTTCCGCAGCTGTGTCACGTTGTGAGAAGATCAGTGATATATTAAGAGTTTGGGTGTACAGTGCAGTGGGTTTGTGCTGCAGCAGGAAAAATATCTAAGATAATGCTCTGAGGAATTTGTAATGAGGTGGCATTTTTTGCTGTCGCCTGTTACAATGAATAAATGGCATTTAAAAATACCAGATAAAGGAATTAAATTGGTGTCCTGTTTCATTGAAGTGGGGCATCCTGATGAAGACAGATGCTGAAACGTGTTCTGTGTGATGGTAATTCCATGTAGGGTGTTCTGGTACTTCTAGAGAACAGATGAGAGATTTTCCAAGGTTTTTCTTTAAAGGTTGAGATGAAAAATCCTGTTGCCTCCACATGGAGTAGGAGCAGATGTCAAGAGCCATCACTTTCTACTGCTGAGGCAACCTGTGGTGGTTTACCTGTGGATTTTCCTGTATAACTGATTGTGTTTAAGGCAGTCCTGTGACCAAAGACCATGGAAAGCAGACCTCTTGGAGAGCAGGCAGGCATTTTTGAGTTTCCCTGTCTTAGACTGTACCAGTTGGAGTGCCAAGGCTGGGCTTCCCACCCCCTGTCCCTCAGCAGCAGCTTTAGCCTCAGATGATGTGTCTGAAAACAAGCAGCCAGGCAGCTTTCCTGTTAGGCTGAGCTGTGCTTCAACAGGCAGGAAAATTATTTGTGCTGCTGACTGAAGGCCCAATTATAACTGTGGCAAGCAAAAATAAGCTTGATTTGAACTATTGAGATAATTGTTAGGCTTTGTCATTTCAGAGAGGTTTTTAAAATGCCACCTAGCAGTGACTAATTAAAACAGGACCCATGTGCAATTTAAACAGCACTATTGTAACCGTTAGCAGAGGTGAATTCTAAGAGTTGCATTGCTACATAATTAAAGAATTATGAAGTGCTTCAATTCACAAAGCACTTGGGTGCTTCATTACCTTTTTGCAGTCTGGCCATCCATTAAAACTGGGGAGACTTCTGCACCAGCTTGAAGAGAGACACGTAAATCCTGTGTTGAATCAGGTTTCAACTGGCAGCACTGCCTGCTGCTCCCTGAAAACTTGTGTCTGATGAGCCTTGCAAAGTCTGGAAGATTTCATACATATGCTGATAAACAACTGCCCTTCAATAAATAGATGGGCACATGAATTAAAAAGGACTTTTTTTTTTTAAAGGTATGATAGCAAATCTGTTCTGGTATTTGTAGAAATGCTGGAAAGTTTAGCAGTGATTGAAACCCCATCTTTCTGCCTTGTGGATTGCCATGGCTTCTGAGTATTGATATATGAAGCATTGTTGCTGGCAGGGAAGTGATGTGCAGCAGCTTCAGGCCACGTTATCACTGAGGTGTGTGATCTGCAGTTCCACACCAGCTGACATGGCTGCAGCTGCACAGATGTCTTCCTGCCATCTTCCCACCCCTGGTTTATTAGTGCCTGTAGTGAAACAGGCTGCTGCTGAATTCCATGTAGGAACATCCCCACCAGATCTTAGAAGAACTAGTTCTTGCTCTGAAAAATCCATGCTTAGGAAGACAAAATAGAGGAGAAATTGGGATGATGAGGAAAAAAAGGAGGAGATTGCTTGGATTTATCATTTGTGTGTCTTTTTTTCTTTTTAATGTTTTGGTTTTGTTGTGTTGGGGTTTTTTGTGGGTTTTTTTTTATTTCAATGTGTATGCTTATATTTGTTCTGCAAGGCTGTGAGTCCCTGTTGCCTGATTGATCAAATCAGTTTGCTTCATGAGGATCACTGTTCATTATCCCTCATGACATGACAGAAAACATTCACAGATTCACAGATATTCTCTTCTGATTTGCCCTCTGTGTTTTGGTACTTCTGGCAGCAGCCTGTACAGCCATGTTCTCACATGTTAGATCAATACTTGGAGTTCTCTGCAGGATCTTTGTATGGTTAATGGAAAAATCCCCAACTTTCTCTAATGCTGAGCTGGATTAGCAGAACATTTCCCCTCCTTGCACCAGAACTGATTCTGAAATTGGGATAAGTGATTTACATCCCAAAAGGCTCATTAACCATCAGATTGCTATGGATTAGATTACTAATGGCATCCTGATGGTTGCATGCAACTTCCAGCAGATTTGTTGGGAGTTAGCATTAAATGTATTTAAATTATAATGAGGAGGCCCTAATTCATAAGCATTTATTAACAGGACTCATTGGCTGTAATGAGTGTAATGTCAGCTCTGTATCTTAATTTTCACTAATGGTTTCATGCTCATCCCAGATACTGTTGCTCACAGGACCAAGCAGGATGCTCTGCTTTGGCAGTTTATGATGGGGATTCAAACCCAGGGTTCAAGAACCTGAAAGCATGAAATCCTGGACTTGTTCTCTCCACGTGACCCAACTAATCATGTCACTGCAGCCTGGATTACAAAGGCTGACAAGGCCAACTTCACACCTTTTGGGCGTTGCATCAACTCTCCTGGCTTGAGATCTTTTTCCATATGAGATTGTAGAAAAATCCCCAGCTTCCTTCCCCTTATGGTGTGCTCTGAGGAGTTGAAGAACAAAATTGGCAGCTATCATTTCTCTGTGATTGAATATCCCTTGTCTTAAGCACATCTCATGCTATTAGGCTTCTGTTTTCTTAAACTTATGGCCTCAATAAGACAGGAAGGCCTTGAAGTAGATTTTGCTTGAGCCGTGGAATTATTACCACATTTTCAGCTGGAGTTAGTAAGTAGAGGTTTAATTAGCTCATTGCTGGTCTGGGGCCTGACTTGCCTCTGTATCGCTCAACTGGAGCCTGTGCTATAAAGTGGGAAGTAATAATAGCTCTGACTGACAGGATCTGAAGGACAATGAGATTAGTTGGGAAACAGAGAACGTGCAGAGATGGGAAATTAGTATATTATAAGGATGGAGAAGTAAAATGAAGTTTAGGGAAAATAATGAAAAGTTGAGGGACTGCTCTAAAAACATTTCTGAGTAATGTTGGAGTAGTCTCTCTCAAATAAGAGTAGTGAAAGCACCCTGTGATATGGAATGATGTATTTAATGGATACAATAAAGGTGCTTTTGCAGGAATAAGTGCTCAGTTATTTTTTTTCTTCACAGCTAATGAGTTATTGAAGACATTCAAAGTTGTTTTGCTAAGACAGGACGTTGTACTGTCTCACATCTATAAAGTACCTGATAAAGTAGCAAAAGAGCTCCTAAAGAGCATATATCACAGAGGAGGACAACCTCACTTTTGAGCTCCAGGTTCACCCAGCAGCTCACGAGGTGCTGCAAGAGTTGTGTGAACAGGTCAAACAGGTCAGGAGTCTGCTGTGAGGACACTGTGACATGGCTCAGATAAACTTTCCACCCCTGCTTCTGCTCAGTGGTGTACTGTTCAGTGCCAGAGCACGTACTTGTGGGTATAATTGTGCTGAAAACCAAATAACAGCATATTCCCTTTTCCTGGGTCTTGCAGTAGCTCACAGGGAGGCTTCCAGAACTGTTCTGGGAGGTGGGTCGAGCTCTGCTGCAGTCTCAGCCAACGGCAGCCCCGCTGAGGAGCTTGGGGAGCTGCACCTGTAGAATCAAAGAAAGAATGAGAGTTGCTTATAATGGACTCATATGTCACAAGAAATTTGTTCTTTTCCTAGGCATTTGAACAGGCAGTCCAAATTCTTCCAGTTGAGTCCAAAGATTCAAGCTGGGCCTTGTCAATTGCCAGTTCTGGTGTAGGAATTCAGGCAGGCCTAGTAAGGCAGCACGGATGTTCCATAATAGCACGTTGCCTTCCTGCTGCTAATGCCTTGATGAAATAATTGATTTAGCAGTTGAATTACAAGATTAAAAGTAAATGAATAAATCTTTAATTATGAGAGCTTCGTTAGCAAATGAATTTCTTAAACTAACAACTTGACTAGGGCTGTATCAATTGACATAACTCATTAACCCGTGTGAGAATCCATATTAGTTATGCTTAACTTACCTGAGTGCGAGAGGCAGGAGAGCTTTCTCAGTGTAAATAAATTATCAAATCACTATTTATAGTCAGTTAATTAAAGAGGAAATTACTGAAGCAGTGTAGATTTTCTATTTAGTGTCATGTAGTCCCACTGATACCTGGTGAACAGAGGATCATCCCATCACTTTTCCTCAATGACCTGGAAGTTTCTGAGAAGTTGGGTGATGCAGGCTACTCTCCTGACCCTTCTGTGCCACCCTGTGCTCCTCTGGAGGCCTCTTTCCCAGCTCAGTAGCTGCTCAGCAACAGCAAGCATCTGTACTTTTCAATCTCCTGTCCTCCAGTCCTCAAGCAAAGGAGAAGTATTCCTGTGATTGCTGTGGAAACCAGTGCCCAGGTTGTGTGGTTACCCAAAGATGGCAGGGCTGAAAATTAATTCTGTTAGTCAGTTTTGGTGTAATGAAAGGGGGAAATAGCAAATAAATACTTTGCCTCCTGATGTGAGAGTAAGTTTGGATTAATTTCTTGGTAGGCTAGTGCTGCAGCAGAATCTCATTGTGTGGGTGCAGTATTCTGGTGATGAACTGAAAATTCTAAGCAGCAGCATTGGAAAAAAGCAACCTTCAGGTACTTGGCACATTTTAAATCATATTCCAGTAATGCTGTAGCATTTTTTGCTGCTGTCATGCAGGCAAGGTTATATGTTGCGTTGTGAATCAAAAGGATTTTCCTGTGGAAGAAAATAACTTGCATTTTATCTGATCAGGAGATATTAAAATATCATCTGTATGGAGGAGAGCAATCCAGGGATTGATCCATAAAAGCTGACCCTTCTTGCACAAAAAATAATCAACAAAACTGTTTTAAAAACAAAAACTACCACTCCGGCCCAAAAGCTGTGGGTTGTGTGACACTAGGTTGTGAAGACCCAGTGTCCTTTAACTCCCAGAACTATCTGAATGCAATTGAAAGTCTTTCTTCCCAGAGGAGAGTACACTAAGAGCACCTAGTGTGTTCAGGATGGTGTGACTGTGCATTAATGTCAAGTTGGGCACTTTGATTTTTATCCCTCATATCTGAGCTTTCCTAAATGCCAATGAGTGGGAGGGATACCTTTGTATTTTCCAGTATCTTCATGCAACCTAGAAAGCCCTCTTACTAAATAGGCCAAAGGTAGCTCTTATGCATGGTTCTAAAGCTAAAGGGTGCTCTTTTTTTCTTTCCTTTGAGATCTTCTTTATTCCAGAAAACTGGGATTCTCTTGGCACATAGTATACATTCTAAATTGGCTGTTTCCTGCTTCAGAGCAATGAAAAGTAACCAAGAAAGTAGAAGTTATTAAGCAGAGGACAACAGTGCCCCTGAACAGAAAAGTAGTTTTTCTGCCTGAAGAACTTTGCAACTAGAAATAGTAATGCTTGTTTTACTGGTTCCAACTGCTGACTGGAGCCCCTTGAGGCCAGGGCAGTTTCTGGGTGTTAGTTTTTCCAGTGCTTGAAAGCAGGTCTTCATGGCTGCAACTTGGGGGTTTACAGGCCATCTAATATTTATATCATATTAATAAAAGAAACTATTTGCAGATAATTTCCAGCCCATTCATCATAAATTCTTCCAGCCAACCTGCAACCAAAAGGTTTTTACCAACACTGAGTTTTGAGCTCCCTGGCCTCAGAAGAGTTAAAGAGCAATTGGTTTCTTTTCACTGTTTTCAATCATCAATTAAACTGAAAACAAGGGCCATAAATTATGGTGACCTTTGCAACGACTTTTCATTTGTAGGATAGAGATGTGGTGGTGTGAAAGCACTGTTAATAATGAAAAAAAAATAATTATTAATAACTTCCTTGGGAGCCACCAAGCAAAGTGTAAATTGTTCTCTGCTTGGTATCAAATTTTCATGTAAGGTACTGTATCATGGAAATTTTCAGTCTTGTTAAAATTCAGATGACCTAAAAATAATACTACCCTTTCACCTCTGTATATTTTGTCATCTCAGCTGACAAATGTGATTCTTCTGGATTTAATCAGCATTTTATAATGACTTCTACAGCAAATAGAGCCTGCTGGTTTTCCCTTGTTGATCTGTAAATATATATAGGGAGCAGTGGGTTCATTTTTTGGTCTAAGAACTTGCTAAAAATATAACAGCACAAAAAGTGTGCTTTGGGCTTAATAGTGGCACCCACTCTCTCTGTAATGGAATTTACATGTTTATGGCTTTTCGACTATTTTTTCTTTTTTTCTTTTTAAACACTTAAGGAAATGCAGCACCACTAATACATTTTCAGACCACAGTTCTGCAGACTAAAGATTTTACTGAGACATCTGTGTCATCATTCATAGATTCATAGATTCATAGATATTAGGGGTTGGAAGAGACCTAGAAGATCATCTAGTCCAACCCCCCTGTCTGAGCAGGATCACCTAGACCATCATTGACTGCAGCATTGCCACTCTACTCATGAGCAGAAAAAAAATTAAAATTGCTTCCAAAGAACTGCCCTTTTGGTGAGAAGACAGTGAATTCTCCAGGGCTGTTTTACTCTTGGCTGCTCTCCACCTCAGAGATGTACAGTAACAACCATGGAGAACATGTTGCTCTTGTGCTAGTTGCAGATCTGCTGGAAATATGGTGGAGAGCAGGTAGGTACCACTTACCTGTGTGGGACCCCAAGTTCTCCACACAGCTGATCTCTGATGAATACTGAAGCATGACTTTGAGGTCCTGTAGAGCTTCAGGTCCTGCAGATAATTCTCTGTTTCCCTGGTTCCCAAGGGCATGTTAATAATCACTTGAAAGCCTTAGATACCAGATGACAGTAAGATACCTAATCCTTCATCCTTGTATATGGAATAGCTTATGCCTCATCTAATTTTGATAGAAGTATAAAAAGTCCCCCTCAGGCTGACTCTTCTTTCTCAACCTCACTTTTGAACTAAAGGTGGAAGATAGATAAGAGAGATCTTGTACTTTAGCCAATGAGTTGCTTCTTTGGCAGTGAAATTTTAGCTGGGGTGAAGAATGGTTTCCTCACAGAAATGACCATGTTTATTAGTTTGCAAAGATCACTCCTTTCCAGTAGCTCATGGAGAAAAGGTGCAAACAACATAAGAAGCCTAAATGTTGTTATTTTTTCAAGTGTCTCTTGAGCATCTGACAGCAAAGATGATTTTACAGTTCTTCAGCAGTGATGGCAGGTGGACAGGAGACTGGGCAAACATCTCTGCTTGGGCAGTTTGTCCCTCCCCGGTGAGAGGGACAGGGAGGATACAAGTTTCAGACACAGCTTCCTCTGGGATTGGTGAGAGGATTCAGAAGGCCCAAAACAAGAACTCATTTTCTTTTCTATTTTTTAATCCCTTCTGTTGAGATGGCACTTGACACTGTGGAGCCCTGCTTTGGTGTCTGGCTGTCATTCATGGTGCCCCAAGGGGAAGCTCACAGGGTGGCTGCATCCAGATGGGCCTGCCAAGTAATCCCGGCTGCTCAACAGGGTGCCACCTTCTGTGGAGTGACAAGGGCCTGAAGAGATGAAGAAGGAAAGCAGTGTGAGTCCATCCCAGGAGGTGAAGATGCAAATCCTTTTCTCTGTCCTTGAAGGGGAAATGCAGGCAAAGCTGGACCACGGAGCAGATGTTCAGGTCATAATGTCAGCTGAAGTGCTGCTCTTTTTGAGGTCGGTTTTAACTGTGACACAGCCCAAAGGTGCTCGTAGCTGTCACTTCTTTCTTTTGAAAATTTGCTCTGCTGTAATAATTTGGAGAAATGTCTTGTTCTAGCAAAGTCCAGAAATAACAGATGGCTCGTGTCAGACATCAGCAAATCCTAAAGCTGTGGGCATGACCCCTGTCTGTATCCTATTGAGAAATCTGCCTGCCTTCAGGATTAGGTTGCCCAAGAGTTTCATGTTCTGTGTAACAAGATCAAGAGTGTAAATTCTCCTTGCTTATCATGTGCTGTTGTTGGACTTAAAATCTTTCTCCCACAAAAGTAATGGAGATACAATGTGGTTGCTGGTCTTCTTCGTTGTGTTTTGGAAACCATTCAAGCTGAGAAGTTCTAACTTACTGAGTGTTCCACTGGTGAGACTGGGCAGTACTAAACTGTTTCCTTTAAGCATTTGAGCCTTCACCACTCATGCGAGTGGAAGTGGTGTTACTGGTTTTGGGTGACAGTGGGATTATGGACATATGGAAATTACACATTGTGTTTATGGAGAGTAAATTACACTTTGTGCTTATAGAGTCTTACGACCCAGAGTGTTGCATGAGTTGGTGATTTTATCGAGCTGTTGTGTCCACCACTGCTCCTTGGTCGCAGGTAGCTCCAGCTGCTTATCAGTTCTCAGCCCTGCTGCTCAGTAATCTGAGCACAGGGGTGGAGCTGGGCTTCCCATGCTGATGAAGGACCCTGCCAGACCTTCCAACTAGGGGCAGGCTGGCTGAGCTGTAGTGACAAAGCAGCCTGGGGACAAGGTGGACTGACAGGGCTGATGCTGCTGCACAACGCTGACTGCTGGGAGGCACGAGAGTTTTCTGTTGCTTGTGAAGCTGCTGCTGGCATTGCTCCTTCTGACAGAGGTTGTTCTCATGTAATCCCATGCTTGGACATGCCAGCTTTGTGCATCATCTCAGTGACGTGGGGAGACGAGGGAAATGCAGTGGGATGGCTGTACCTGTCATGGGACAGCTGTCAGTCCATCAAAGGCGGGAAACAGCAAAAGGCATCTCATCGCTCTGTGATTCTGTGATTCTTGATGTCCCTGTGTGCAGACTGTGCCTCTGGCTTCAGATCCTTCACTCCCTGGAACAGTCACATATTTAACTTGTCTTGAGCACCAGTGTAAGTCTTGCTGTATTTCACAGCAGAGAACCTTTGCCCCACATTCCAGCAGCAAAGCAG
This sequence comes from Corythornis vintsioides, assembly GCA_025447755.1. Classification (NCBI taxonomy): domain Eukaryota; kingdom Metazoa; phylum Chordata; class Aves; order Coraciiformes; family Alcedinidae; genus Corythornis; species Corythornis vintsioides. The sequence continues at coordinate 47,512 of JAOEGS010007355.1, read as the reverse complement.
AGGTGAGGAGGAACAACAGAGAAACTTCATTTACTGCCAGAGGAGATCTGCTGTACCAATGAAGCAATTAAAACATTCAATTAACAGTTTATACACTTAGAAGGGATGAGTTTAGAAGGCTGCTGTGGCTGTGAAGAAAAAAATTTAACTGGTCATTTAAATGGCTTGATTGTTTGCTCTGCTGATCCACTAGTTCATGAGATGATGGCTCTTCTGCAGGTGGATCAAGTCACTCTGCACTTAGACAAGATCCCAGGGATATCCCTTCAAACTGTCTGGTCATCTTGACATATGGAGTATTTAATCTTGTAGCAGGGATGGGGATTTCAAGTCACATTGATGTAAGTGGAGATTAAAACATGGTTGAGAGGCTAAGCCCCAGCGTGAGGGTAGCTGGCATCCTTCTTGGCATTACTGTGCTTGGCATTGCTGTTACAAGAACCATCATTTTTAGCTAGTCTAAGCAAAGGGATTAAGAACTAAATTTGCAAGTAAAGATGCTTGTCTTTTTGTGTTGCTCTTGTCTTGGCCTAGTGGGAGCACATGAACACAGCTGTGTGAGGAGGCATCACTGGTAGCACTGGTGGCATCTGTTCCATGACTGGTAGCATCTGCTTGATGGCTAACTAAAGGATTTCAGCTGGTCAAGCTGTCAATCTGACACCTTTGATGAGCACTACAGTAAATCTCTGCTACTAGGAACTGCTCATTTTTAGTTTTTTCTCCTTGCTTTTGATTTGTTTGACTCATTGGATCCTTCCTGATAACGACCAGCAAGGCTAATGTATTATGAACTCTGTGGAGTGAAGCAAGCAGGTGTCAGGGTTGGTTTTTTTTGCACAATAGATGTTTCTGATCAGGAATCAGACAAAGGATCTCGTCACTCTTCCTCTGAGCAATTTAATTTGTCTGTTCCATGGCACACCAAGCCACCTCCTGTCTTATGACTGATGTGCCCAGGTCCTACTTCATTTTAGGATCCATTCCTTTAATCTTACAGATTTATTAGGGTTTTTTTTATGTGCCATAGCTAAGAGAGTGGAAAAAAGAAAATTGCTTCATTGCTTACAGTGTGACGAGTAATGTATCGTAATGAAAAGTAGCAAAGGCCTTCTTCAGAAATAGGAAACCCAAGTAGCACTTCTTAAGAGAACTAGGAAGCACTCTGAGCACTTTTTGGAAGAAATGGCAATTTAGATCTGATGGTGTTTCTTTTAGCAGTTGTGAGGCTCAGAGGTAGAGACAAGCAGCGTATAATCCATCAGATTCTTGTAACGCAGCTTAGAGAGGTGGAGAAATTGATATATTTTTAAGAAAAGTTACTTGCTATGGATCCAGTTCTCCACTCCTTAATCACACAGGTTGTCCAGAATGAGTAATTACCCGGCTTTTTGCTTGCTCTTTTCCATTTAGTTTGATAAAACTGTATTGCTCTGCCATGGTTCTGCAGTGATGGATGGGTCCTGCTGGAGAGGTGGACTCTGCACTTGCTCTGTAGGTAACTTCCAGGCACTGGTTTAGCACAAGACAGTTGTGCCCGTGCACAGCTCCTGCCACTGCCCCTCACCGGTCTGGTGTGCCCAGGGTGGGGCAGGCACTGCTGACCCTCAGAGCAGGCTGCAGGCTCTGCCCCCATGCTGGTACCAGTATCTGCCAGAGACCTGCTGCACAGGAGAGTCGAGGGAGTGTGACCTTACCTTGTGTGTGTGGCCAACTGGTGCTGCCCACATGACGGGTAGTTCTCTTGGCCACACAGTCAGTCCTGATCAGTGGGCAGACTATTGGAGTTCAGTGTTGTCCATCACTGGTAGAAAGAGAAACCTCCTGACAGTTCTGGTCACTCCTATGCCCTCTTTTCCATTTGGCAGGTTGACAGGACAGAAGTGATCCGAACCTGTATAAATCCTGTCTTCTCCAAGCTCTTCACAGTGGACTTCTATTTCGAAGAGGTTCAGCGGCTGCGGTTTGAGGTCCATGACATCAGCAGCAACCACAATGGGCTGAAGGAAGCAGATTTTCTCGGCAGCATGGAGTGCACTCTTGGACAAGTAGGTATCATGGTCATTCTTCCCCCTCTGCTCATCTTTGGTATGTGTGTATATGTAATAGATCACTTTCTTAAATGAGTGATGGCTGAGATGTGTCATTCATAAAAGAATTCTTAATTGGTGCTTTGAGCAGGATAATTAAGAACTTCTGCTGGTTTGATTTACTGCTGTAGTAGAGCTTCAAGTCAGCCAGCACTATAGGAAAACTCCCACCAGTGATTGGCCTTGAACAGTTAAGAGACCAGGCTTGTTACACCAGTGTTTAGTGTAATAGTGAAATAGACTGATTTGGGACAAAGTCATCGTTCCTAACTTTATATGGATTTTTTAAAGCAAGTTCCAAGTCCAAGGAACACTTAGAAATACACTTTATTCACTTAGGGTAGTGCCTAGTGATGTGGAAATAGAGAAGTAGGGTTGCATTCAGTTCCCCAACTCTTCAAAAGTTGGGTGTCTGAGCTGAGTTACTCTGCTGATTTCCATCTTGAGTTCAGTGGAGAGAAACAGACGGTTCCTGCAGCTGATTCATCACTGCTGGACACCCATCATAGATTAGGATAAATTGCCTTCAGGAGATACCTGTCCTTCCCCATCAGTTATCAAGAGAGTCTAGACAGCTGGCTTAAAGCAGATACTGAACTTTTCAGATGACTAAATTTAAGGGTGATGAGTCCTACCCACAGGATCGATATCTAGAGCTCGTCAGAGCCAGGTTTGCAGTGAATTAATTCCCATAGTGCTGACTGGTAGCACACTACAGAGTCCCAGCTTTCACAGTTTATTTCTGACTGGCAGACTTCTTGTTCTGCAGGGTCTCATGGTCTCATAACACAGATCTCTGCTCCTATTTTCTCATCTTTTGTTGTTGCCCTCTCAGCCTCACCACACGTGAATCCCTTTGGTTTTCTTCCCAAAGTTGTTGGGTCAGACCTGCTGTAAGAGGAAGAATCATCTCATGGAGAGAGTGTGAAATATATGTATTTACTAAATTGAAAGCTCAATGTGAAGAAATGAATGTTTAGGATATTTACAGTGCAGTATAAACTCTGTTCTTCTTGACAGACTTCTTGTGGCCTTAGTCAATGAAAATAAGTAATCCTAGAACACCAAGGAGTGTGAGAAACAAAGAAAAAAGTGTTTATTATAATGTTCTTCTCCCTTAATTGGCTTGAAAATGAAGGGGGAAAAATGTCATTGCTGCTGCCTGTAGCATAGAAGTCTTTATAATGATTTGGTCTCTATAAATAGCACACAGCTGGGTTGGTTGCAGTGTAATTTTAATGGTAACCAAGAAAAAATAATAACAGGGTGAAATCTGTTCACAGTAATGTAGCCTTGGGGACTCTGATCTTGCTCAGAGAACAGCTGGGACTGCAAGAAACCTCTGGGGATCACTGGGCACCACTGACAAGAGTCTGGCCCCATCCTCTTGGCTCCCACCCTTCAGCTATTGATCAGCATTGATCCCTTCCCCTCTGTCTCCTCTGTCTTCTCCAACTAACCAGCCCCAGATCTCTCAGCCTTCCTTTCCTTGGCACCAGTGATGCTCCAGTGAGCATCTGAAGACTGTGTATTTATATTGGGTTTTGTTTATAATTTTTTTTTTTTTCCATATGGGTTGGAATTTTTTGTCCATCAAAAAAATGAAGGAAAAAAAGAATCTTAGATGGACAGACACTGTCAGAAATGTGATAGCCTAACCATCCTGGTATTCAGCTCGGACAGCATAACCCCAAACCCAAGTCCTTTTCTGTTCATGTGGTAGTGCCTTTGTGTGTTCTGAGCCTCTCTAATGCTCTCTTGATGGATTTGTTCAGTTTTATATTCCATAGGCTACATAAAGCATTGAAATTGCATCATTGTGTACAGTAAGAGTTGAAACTTTCTTAGAGATAAAGTTAACTTCCTTACCACACAGGAGTTCAGTCTCGGGAATGTGGGTTAGGAACACCTTTTTCCTCTGAAGCTTCACCCAGAAGACTCAGCCTGATCTTTTAAGGACTCACAAAAAGTATTTCAATGAATAATCATAGTCTGACTAAACAAACTTTGGTTGCAAAGACATTCTTGCTTACTGCTTAGCTGTGCCTACAATGTTAGGAAATTAGAGGAACCCTTCAAGTTGTTATTTCCTAAATGCTATGAACCTCACCAGCTCTGCAATGTGGGAATAGCCTTTGTGGCTTCTCTTTCAGTACCTATCACAGCTGGTCTTTGCCGTTGTCAAATCTGTGATTCCATTCTTTGTTTAGTTTCTTTTAATTTACCTAAGTGTTAAAATATTGTTACAGTTCACAACTCCCTTACTTGCCCAACTAGTAGCACAAGTAAACTGCAGGCATTAAAATCTTCTCCTGCCAAGAACCTTTCAAGTATTATTTAGAGATTTAATATTTGCCATGCACGCATTTGTGTACAAATGATGTTGAAAATCTTCCTTCTCAGTAATGAGTATTATTGTTTCTGGTGTGCTTTCAATAATGTATGCCATTATCAGATCATGCACTTGAAAATGCTGGCTGATTATTAGTTCAGTTTCAGCCATTGCAAATCCCCTCGCTCTTGAATTGGAGAGCGGTTAAAAGAGCCATGATTGCACCTGAATTAATTAAATTGAAGTAATCTGTAGGAGAATATTTGTTTAATAAACTGTTGACTGCATCTGCTGTACAAAAGATGTAGGATCAGTTTTTTTCATGGTGTTTGAATTCCTGAATCTCATTAGATGTCTGTATGCCTCCTTAGGTATCTAAATACCTTTAAATACTTGGCCTTTGATCTCCTTCAGATGAATTTGCTCAATTCATTAGTGGGATGAATAATGTACTTTATTAGATATGAATGTCATTTTCTCCTGGGGCTGACCCAGAGCACAAGCACCTCATCAGCACAGCACTCTCCTCAACTTACCTAACCACTCAAACACCCTGATTATCCCCAGGAAGCTGGTTTACCATTGCAGCAGCATCTCTCAAGATGTAAGATCTTGCCAGTCAAGAGTTAATGGAATTACTTGTGCAGTTTGCACTGCTTTGTTTTTACATGCTTTATCTTTTTGTAATTACCATAGCAGTCTTTAGAAAAGTAATTTAAAATGTAGTCTGCTGTTGTAATGAATTGTTATTATTATGACTAATTCTAAAAGGGCTGCTACACTATATACTAATTAAATTCAAACACCTTCTATGCTATTGATAAGGTATTTCCTGTAATAACATTATTTGCTCTTGTGATAGGGATCTCTTTTTTTCTCAGTGTTCTGTTTCAATGGCTATTTTCAGGTACAAGTCTTTAACAAAGACAAGGAGAGGTGCAATTCAGCCGTGAACTGATCAGCACTGTAGGGAACAAAAGAAATCTTGAAGAGTAGTGAGTACAGGACAAAGTATCATGTGCAGAGAGGAAGATCATTGCAATGAAACTTCCTTTACCAAGAAATTATTTGAGCAGTTAGACAAAATGAGACTTCATTATGGATATGTACATCTGAACTTGTCCTCTTGCAGGGAGCTCTTGGTATCTGTGAAGTGGTGAACTCATCCCCCAGACCTTTTTTTCATAAGTGCAGAGTAAGGTCATTGGCATCTCTCTACTTTCTGGTCTCCTCTTCAAGCTGAAACTTGCCATGCTTGATGCTTCTCTGGCTGGCTGCCACTCTTTGTGGAATTATTGGCAGGTGCAACTGTGGCTGGAGGATTGGTAGCAGGATGGACACAAGCACATCAGACTCATACAAATCTTGGTTTGTCCAAACCAGGCTAAAGGTGGAGCAGGAGGAAGGAGAGAGGTTTTACAATGAGCCAGAGCAACCTCAGTTCTGCTGCCCTTGCTTAATGGGTCATTGACCTGCAGAGGTGAAATGTGGTCAAGTCTATCATTTGATTTGTGGGTGTTTAGCTTACAGTACTTGACTTGAATTGACTACAGTAAGAATACACTAATATTTCAATTTTCAAGCTACATTTTACCATTGTTATGTCCAGAGCTAGATATTAAACAAGTCAATTTAATTAAAGCAAGTAAACAAAAACCACACAACTTTCTGATTACAGGGTAAATGTCAAGTGTGACCATCAGGCCTCCAGCTCAGGGTGGCATCTTGCAAAATGGAGTCAATGCTGTTGAAAGAACTTGGACCAGCCCCAGCTGTCAATGTTAACAGGAGCTCTCAGTATGATATATGGGACTTATCTGTTCCTGCCAATGCTAAATCACTAAGTTAAAAAACATTTTCTTGCTCGTTTCATTTATAAGCATTGGGATTTCTGTGTGATACTGTTGGTTAAGGAAGGACCATATAGAGAAATGTATTTTAAAAGGTTTGTAAACAAGCCAGGTAAAATAGGTCATTATATTTCACAGCTCATCTTACACAGTGCTGATTAGTCACAGCTCAGAGAGCAAACCTTCATTGCAGCACTTGTCTCTGACTGCCAAGCAATGCATATCTGGGGTCAGTGCCTCTGTGCTTTTATGAAAAGTGTTGCATCTCTTCACACTTCTAAAACAACAACAACAAAAAGGCACCTTTTATATATTTTGTATATATATAATATATGATATATATTTCAAAGATACATATATGATTATATATATAATCAGAAATAGGATCAAAGGGCAACATGTGAATTCAGATTTAATTACAGCAATACAGAACAACTGTTCAGCTCTGTCTTTAACCTATTTGATCTTGTATGTAAAAAGGCAAATTAAGGTCATCTTCAAGGGAATTTCCACCCCTGTTTTCAACCACAGACCTGATAGCCCATAAGCAGAGATGAGCAGAGATCTGATTGAGGTGATGTTCTGTTGAGATAATTGTGTGTTTGATAAATAGGAATCACCTTATGTGTGTATCCTCCCTTGCTGAGACAGAGCAGCAGCTTTCAAATTCTTTTCCTATTCCCACCTCTTGCAAACACATGCAGTGTTGGATTGGACATGGGGCTGTCTCAGACCAGAACAGAGTAGTAGTTTGTATGTGGCTGTAGTCTCTCCTAGTACCACGTCCTAAATCTCTGAGGTTTCTACATAGATTTGTTCACGAGTAGGTCATGGCTTTGAATAAAACATTTATGAAGAAACATGTTCTGGAAGTGTCATGAGGTTTACTGTGTTTTAGAAAGGAGACATGTACTTCCTGCACTTCTTCACAACAGTTTTGGACCTTTCTATCTGAAGCTTTAAATTGCAAGTTTTCAAAGTAGGAGTCAAATCAGAGACTCCTGACAAATGGAAAGCCTGTAGTTAATTACTTTCTGGTAAGCCATTTTGCCAGGTCAGCTCTCTCTCTAACTCGGAACCCAGACAAATTAGTTTCTAGGCCCTCCAGTAACCCTTGTTCAGGACTTGCTGGCTGGCAGTCAGGTCAGCGAGTGCTTTTTGTGATAGTGCTCACAAGAAGATTTGCACTGATACATAAACAATAAATATGATCTATAATTGATGGCAGTTTCTGCATTAGTGGTCCTTGAACCATTGAGAGCTGCTTAGTACAGCGTGTGAACAAAAAGGGCAGTTTACTGCTAAGGAAAACAGGGACTGCAGTGACAGTCTTTGGATCCTAAATCCCTAATTACAGTTTGAGGCAATGATGTTGGCACATTGTTGCCAGATGGAGGATTCATTTTGCTGGCCACTTAATTAACAACTGATAAATAATTGCACCCAGATACACATATTTACATATGCAGAGAGCTCTCTGTGTCACAAGGATGCTAACAGCTTAGAGGCAGTCTCATTAAAGCATTCTCCTGATGGGAATGTCAGAATAAATGATCTTCTCTGGAGCTGTGAGCTGTCCATCTGCCACCTGCATGGGGCCCTGAGCTCAACACCCACATCTTCCAGTGCAGAAGCTTCATGTGTTCTACAGGGTTGTCTCTATGCCTGGAGAAGGGGGAGAGGTCACAGAGATAAATGGGCCCTGTTCCCCAGCTGCCATAATTCACTGTCTGCTTGGCTATTGGGGAAATGTAATGATTATTGATGTGGGAAACAACACCTTTTGTCAGTGTCACTTTGATAACATATATTTGAAGTACGCTTATAAATCGGTCACTGGACAGGTTCACTGCAAAGCTGAGTTCCAGGGGAGGTCTTGTACCTGGTCAGCAAAAGAGACAATTTTGGAACTCAAACTATGGGGCAGATTCCTTCTTTTTGTCTTGAATTTCGAGTTGCTGACATTTTGAAATAAAATAAATGGCTACTCTTGGAAACACATTCAATTTCTTGTAAAAAATAAATGGGATTTGTAGGCATCTCTGATAGCTTTGCTGTGTAAAGCTCCCATCTTAGCATCTTTTAGTCCATTTAAAGCCTACTTCTGTCCTGCTGTTGCCATTGTGGCAGTAGTCAGAGAAAACCTGAGATGTCATCTCCACGGTTCTGCTGAACTCAGTGAATTGTGGTTTTCCCATTCTGCTTGAACCCCCCCCACTTCCCCCTCTTGCTTTGTCCTTCCACTGTGTTCTGTCTGCAGGCTTGCTGAGGAACCTTTCTTCTTAGTCCTGGTCTTACAATGCTAATTCTGATCATGGGTTAAGACACTACCTTGATACAAGAAAAAAAGAAAAAGGGCAACAGAAAAATGAAATCCTAGTAAGCTTATATTTACTACAGATTCTAACTTTTTTCATTTTGTTTTTATTTTTGTGCAGATTGTTTCTCAGAGGAAACTCTCCAAGTCCTTACTCAAACACGGGAACACAGCAGGAAAGTCATCTATAACAGTAAGTCAGTCTTAAATACACTCTTATTTTCCTGTTACATAGAAATGTCTAAGGTGACTAATTCTTCCTAAAAGCATCCTGCTAAGTCACCAGAACAACCCTTTATTGAGGAATGTATTTAAATTCTATATTTAATAGATTGCTTATACTGTTTCTGACAAATGCATTTTGTAGGGATATGGCAACAAATAAGGTAAGAGATGGACAGGCTGGAGAGTTGGGCTGGGAGAAACTTCATGAAATATAACAAAGGAAGTTGTACAGTCTTTTGTCAGAGAAAGAACAACCCCAGGTACCAGACACTGGAATAAGCTGCCCAGGGAGATTGTGGAGGCTCTTTCTCTGGAGACATTCAAAACCCACATGGATCTGTTCCTGTGTGACATGCTCTAGGTGATCCTGCTCTGGCAGGGGAGTTGGACTAGAAGATCTTTCGAGGTCCCTTCCAACCCCAAACATTCTATGATACTGTGATTTGTGCAAAAGCCACAATATATTTACTACTATTAAAGTACTTTGGTGGCAGCAAGGTAGTTGTGCTGCTTGACTACTTTTAGTTGAAGTTCTATAACGTTCAGAAATTCATTTTAACCTGCTTTAACACACAAAGGAGTCTGATTTTTTTTGGCCCTTGGGCTTTTTCCAGTATCTATCCACTCAGAAAACACACACACCCAGCAACCCCAAGTGCAGGAGTTTGATGAGATGATGTATTTTAGCTGTGTCATAATGCAATTACAGACTGGGTAGTTAGAGCCCCATGTGTAGCTCAAAATCTGCAAATCAGTGTATTGCCTCTTTCATCTTTCTCTTTCCTGGCTTGTCTGGGGGATCAAGCCTGCCCGCACAGAACCTAGCATGCTTCTGACATTTGCAGCTCTGCATTAAGGCAAAGACTAATAAAATATTCTGCTTTGGGGATCTCTGTTCTGTTGCCTCATGGGGTTGAGAAGGATTTTTTTTCCTTGATGTGCAATTAGCCAGATGAGTTTCTTCTGGCTTGATTGTTTGGGTTATTTTTCTGCCTTCAGCTACAGAAAAGACAGCAGACTGTGAGAATAACACTTTCTGAGAGCCCAGGGAATTTTATTTCTCAGATGTCTCCATTGATGCTTGGCTGGGAAGGGCTTTACTTACATACATAAGGTTTTTTGGGTTGGAAAGGGATTCCCTGTTCACCTGGCTGAACAGAACTAGGAGAATTTTCCTCCCTAAATAACCTGGTGTGTTTTGCCTGCTGGGATTATCTGGTCATGCTCAATGTTGTCCATCCCCCACAGTATTCTGGACCCCTTTGATGTTCTGTAAGGGACACAGAGGAGTTTGGGCTAGTGAGAAGACAATAGATTCAGATAAAATTGTTAGGTTTGTTAGTAGAGTGTTCTAGCAAAAATTAATGGTCTGTGATACACAGCAGACAAGAGAAATCAGTTAATAGTCCCTGCTGGCCTAACACTAGATGATAACCATGAAATGAGGACCTTGGTGATTTGCTTCAGATTCTGGCCAGTAGCACAGAGGACAATGAAGTTTAGACCAAATAGCACAACTCTTGTATAGCTGCTTCTGTCTCCATGGGCACTGCGAGACTGTCAAATGCTGCATTGTCCACTGAGGAAAAGCACTCTTTCAAAGGAAAGGGATCCCTGGTGCATGTTGATGCCTGTCCATTGACAGGTGATTGACAGGGCCTAGTCACGGCCTTTGAGGTTTGTGGGCTGAGGGAGGTGCCCCAGCAGCTGAGGAAGGGGTTGAGAGAATGCTCCTCTCAGCCATTCCCGACAGGACAGGTGTGATGTTCCCCAGTCCAGGTTCCTAAAGGATTGTGCAGGCTGGGCAGTGGGTCTGTCTCCCCCTCCCTTCCCCCTGCCAGGCTCACCTCTGGCTTCCCATTTAGGTGATTGCTGAGGAGCTGTCTGGCAACGATGACTACGTTGAACTTTCATTCAGCGCTCGGAAATTGGATGACAAGGTAAGCTGCTGGTGTTAACCTTACAGCAAGGCAGAAGAATGCCTCCAAATAGCATTTGATGAGATTTTCCCCGACAGATATTTTTTGCCTTATATTATTAAACACATCAGAGATTTTAGATGAATGATCACAATGAGGCTTTCCTCGAATTGTGAAGTCATTTAAAAAAAAGCAAAACCTCGAGGGAATCTAATTAAAACCGAGACAAGTTAATTACACTATAACCAAGTCAATTTAATTATTTAAAATGCCACTAATCTTGAAGTGCTTAAGGAATTGAACTTTCTGTAATTAGTCAACAATGTTATAGTTGAAGTGAGGGTCTTAAAGCTAGAAAACTTCTTAGCAGCTTGGTTGTGTTTTATGCGTTTTGATCAACAAGATGAAGCCTGAATGTGAGAAAAAAAACTCTTGCCTATTTGTTAAAAACTTTTTCCAGCTTTAATAACAACATTTTCTGCTGACTCAAACACTACTCTTCACTATAGGGAGGACCTCTTTCTGAAAATATCCCTTGTTGTTTAGCAATGTATCTATATTAGATAGAGATAGAAAATAAACACTTGGAGCAACACACTGTCCAAGATACCCAAACGACTGCTTGTTATTTTATGCTCTGTTTTTTCAGTGCCATAGCAGACAGGATTATTGGAAGTAATCTGGGGAATATTTTTGTAATTAGTTGTGAGACTATGACCCTTTTTATATAATAGGACTTTACATATGATGGCAGATCAGATTATTCCAATCACATTATCTACCATTAGTATATAGGCCCTTCTGATACATGAAGCTGCTTCTAATTAGAAAAATAAGGTAACACTAAATAAAAGTTGACAATGCTGGTGCTCTCTGCTTGAAAATGTTTGACAGGTGAGTAGCTTAAACTCAAATCAGTGAGAGTACTTTTGGATCCATACATCAGATTTTCAATATCAGATTGTAACTGAGGAATATTTTTGGTCGAAACTGCTAGAAAAACAGAATTTGTTGGTGTCATTTAACAGGCAGGATATTGGTTTTTTTCGTTTTGGCTTGGTCTTTTGTACTCACTCCACTTTAAAAATGCAAGAGTTTGAGAGGCTACAAAATAAAGCCTGCTCATTTTTTCCTGGAGGAATGGCTGAAACATTCAGTGAAAAATTCTAGGCCAATCGCAGGTATGAATGTTTCCTTTAGTTAACTGACTTTGTAGAGGTAAAGTTTATATTTTTTTATTCCAGTGCTTGTTTGGAAGGTGTAGCTGCTTTTCTCATGTTTTATTGGAAGCTCAGTCAGCTCAGATGGCACATCTGTGTTTCAAGAGATGCACTGAGAACACTTCACTGTGGACCAATAACGTTTGGAAAGGTTCTATTTCATTAATAGCTGTGTCACAATTACCATAGCAAACAGCTACATTTTTATGGTAGCTATAACAAATTCTGAGCACTGGGTCAGGAAAACTGCTTTTCCTTCTCTGAGAAAGGCAGCTATCATTACTTGAGAAAGGTTCTCCAGCAAAAGTCTGTAAAATACAAGATAATATTGCATTTTAATTTATAGACTTTTTTAATTTATAAACTACTACCAAAAAAAAAAAAATCCTTAAATGCCTTATCTTGCTGCCAAAGAATTTTTAAAATTATTAGTGTCTTTTGGCTACTTCACATCTTTTCTGAGGGCCCTTTGACTTGATCCCTAGACCTGAAATTCAAAAAGTGTCATGTTCTGAAAATGAATGTACAAAAAAATGTGTCAGACTAAGTGTCAGAAACAGGGGTAGTTCAGTTTTTAGTTTAAGCCATGTACTTGTGTTATTATTGTGTAACTGCTGCACATACTGAAAGAATTAACATGCATTATGCCACTAGCAAATGCATCACATTAATCATTTAAACATTATTAAAATATCAAAACATTAAGCCTTTATTGCTGTTTTTCTTCTTTCTTGTGAGATAATGCAAGGCTGTCAGATTCAGCCAAACAACCAAAAAGCTTTGAAAAATGTAATAGCTAAGAAATAAAGCATTTCTCTAGTTTATCATTTTGTACCTTAATTCTGAAAGGAATTAGGCTCTGGTTTTGCACTGAAGGGGTGATACAAGCCATGATCCAGCACTGAAATCTTTCCTTTGAGGTGGCATTGCCTTGGTTGCAGCAACACTATAGAAAGCAACTTAATTTAGGTTTGTGTAGGAATGCTCAGGGTTGTTGGCTGTCTGGAGGCGTAGGGAGGGTGCTCTGCAGTGCAGAAGGTATGCAAACCTCAGTGTCTGTCACAGATTTGCTTGTACTTGGAGATAGCAAGTAATTTTTTGTGTTCCCCTGCTCTGATTGCCATCCTAACACAGGCCACGTTATCACATCCTAAAGTGGACTTGCTTCTCTAGCCTTCTCTGGTCCATCTCGCCAGTACTGGTTTTAGTTGGTAGCAGCACAATGTCTTGGTCAATTAACTTCTGTTTTGAGAGGATGGGCAAATTGTCTGAATTTCAGCCCCAGTGTAGAATATGCTCCAAAGGCTGTGTGTGATAAAGCTGAAAACCAAACGGGTGTGGAGACAGAAACAAGCTAGGTGGAAGAAGGAGCTAAAGGTCAGGAATCAGGACTGGGTGTAAGAAGGGAAAAGGCTGTAAAATCACATTTTATGTTTCTGCCTGATATGATTGAATAGGCAAACTAAGAACAGCATCAGTGTCATTAAAATCCTTGTGGAACAAGGACAAGAATGAAATATTGCTGAGACACCCCACAAGGTCTCACTAAACCCACACTGGCTCTCCTTTTTCATTAGCAGTCAGGGAAGCACCAGTACACTGCCTGAAAAGCTTGAAGAAAAAGAAGTCTCAGGAGTAACCTGTCCTTTGTTTTATTTTAGGACTTTTTCAGCAAATCTGATCCTTTTCTGGAGATTTTCCGGGTGAATGATGATGCAACCCAACAACTTGTTCACAGGACTGAGGTAAGGAACAGGGTTGCATTTACCTCCCAAGGACACAGGTGGGCTGTCAGGAGGAATAGTTTATGCTTCCCATGCCACAAAGGGCATTGCAAGAACCCCTATTTTAAAACACTTCTGTCTTTTGACTAATCAGCATCAGGTCTTGACTTGCACATATGAGGGTAACACAAGATGGTATTGAAACCAAAGATCCAAATGTAATTAAACTGGAAGATACTCTGAAGGTCAGAGTGATATTTAACCTAAATGATGCTATAGAGGCAGAACTGGTGCTGCCCACCCCCATTGCCCTGTCCTGCCTCTCTTCATGGCTTCCAGTTCAGGGATGGATTCCACAGCCATTCACTTGTGTGTGATACCTGCTGAGGCATGGCAGTGCTGGGGCAGTCTCTGCTCTTTACAGGTCCATTTCCCAACTGTGCTCCTTGCTGGGGCTTTCCAGAGGAGGAGTGTTGGAGGCTGCAGGTTGTTCAAGGGCACATACCCCATGCATGCTGTTCTGCAAACCTCCCACTGAGCTGAGCTCTGCTCTTGCTTCCTGGTGAGCATGCTGTATTGAAAATCATGGCTCTTGTTAGCATTCTGTTTGGAGGAGAGTAAGTGTTAAGGGTTTTCTTCCTTTCTTTTCACTCCCAGGTTGTGATGAATAACTTAAATCCAGCTTGGAAGACCTTTAAAGTGTCTGTGAACTCTCTGTGCAGTGGAGACCAGGACCGCAGGCTAAAGGTCAGAAGTCTTTCCTACTTTTTCAATAGTTTTTCTTGTAGAAAACAAAACTTTGTCTCTGTTTTTCAACTGAATCATAGAATGTTAGGGGTTGGAAGGGACCTCTAGAGATCGAGTCCAACCCCCCTGATTGTTACTGTGCACTGCTCTCTTCTTTGATGGGAAACCTGATCACAGAGCTGCTGTGTGATTGCCACACTCAGATGAAGGATGCAGAGGTCATCAGCTGTAATCAGCAGATTATGCACTGTGCTTCTTACAGTAAACTCAAAACATGATGAGGCTGGTTCTGACAATCAGTTGTATCATTTGAACCCAGAGTGGTTTAACTGGTGGAAGTGGTTTAACTCAAGGGATGTGGCAGCACTGCCACCATTTTAACTGCTGTTTCCTCACTTTTGTGTCTGGGGACCCTCTGGAAAAGAAACTCTGAATTATGAGATCTGTTGCTGTATTTGAAGAATAGGGTGGCCACAAAAAGACATGTGCCATAGTAATGACAGTGTTACTCATCAGCAGAAAGACTGATGGTGGGGAGCTTGTAGCTTTGTGTGGAAAATTCAACTTCTTGGGGCTAGTTTGGTTTAAATCAAGGCTGAATCCAATTGTTTACATCTTCATGTCAGGTTTAAGGTTATTACTAATTAAAACTGTTAAAGAGCACTGTCCCCAGAGTCTATTCAGTCTCTAGGAGCTGATGAAAGGACATTCAACCCAAAAGTATGTTTGGTATTTTTTTTCTTACCATATCAAATGCTCTAATAAAAACTTTTCCTTGTCCCTGCAAACCTTCCTGCTTTCATCATCATAGCTGCACAGCCCTGCAGAAGCAGCATTGTCACTTTTCACTCATTATGTTCTGCAGGATGTGCTCTACAGATAGAAAAAATAAAATGCCTGGTGTCTACGTGTTACAGTGCACACCACAAATGGGTGGAAAAGGTAAAAAGAAGTCTTGTGAATGCTTGGGCTTATGCTGGTCACATTGATCAGCACTGTTGTTAGGGGTCAACAGTGGTACTGCCACAGTGTGTGTGTGTGGTGCTGGGGATGCACAAGGCAGAGACAGGTATGCATGGTTATCTTTTGTTTGTGCCCCCTGTGGCACTGTCAGGCAAACAAGATGAGTCCCAGGGCATAAGAAGTACCAAGAGAGTGAGGCAGTTTGAGAAAAGAATGAGATGTAGGAAGGACAAGTGAAGGATGAAGTAGCTGGAGCACAAGGGTACGCAGGAGACCAGACCAGTGTGTTTGTGACAAGTGATCTGAGGTGCTAGAGGGAAGCTCAGCACCTCAGGTGGTGCAGGACAGCAGTTGTGAAAGATCTTTTTATCCATCACTTAGTTAATAAATGATCAAACCAGTTGTGTTTGGCAAGTCCAGTGGGTTTGAAACAGAGCTGTAGCAGATGGAAAGGAGAATGAGGCGTACAGAAAAACAGCCTCCGTTATAAGCTGCAGGTAACATTAACAGTGTTGGCTAAAGAGGGTTTCTAATGCAAATGAAGAAATGTAGAGGAGTTACTTACTATATCATGTGTAGGATGACAGTAATGTGAAGTGTCAGCTTAACAACTTTGTTATCTTGGGAGGCTGCAATTTTATAAATTTGCTGGGTAGATTAAATATCTTTAAGTTAGTCGCCTGAAACACGGAAGACAAACAAATTACTCTGTGTTGTCTCAGCAATAGAGATCTCCAGGAGAGGAAAAAAAAAAGAAAATAAAAAGAGATAGATTAGATTTCTGCTGTTCAAATGAAAAGCAGAATTAGCACAACACTGCCTTCACCACATTGTGTATGTGGCCTTTAAATCACTTAGATGAGACAGCCCAGAAGAGATGCAAACAAAATATGACGCCTGGAATGTCAGAGCAAGTGGCAAGTCTGTAGGGGTAGAGAAATATGATTCTGAGGGGAGAGAAACCTGCCTTTGTCTCTGAAATCGAGGTGAGAAGGTAGGAGAAAGGCTGAGATTTCTGCTTGGGCAGAAGATAGGTCTGGGATTAAAAGGGATCTTTGATCTATGAACAGAGAGACAACAGTCAAATTTGTTTTCAGACAATACTGTAAGTAGAGAGGCTGAAGAGGGAGAATTGCAGAGGAGCAAGAGGAGTTCTTTAGGGCTTCCTGCAGAGAAGATGATGGTAGAGTCAGTGAAGGGATGGGTGAAAATGAAAACCAGGGAAGGCTGATCTTATGAACCCACTGACAATTCTCAAAACGGTCTTGATTCTGCAGGATATTTTTCCTTTGTTTGGAGAGCACATGTTTTTATTTGTGTATGCAAGTGTTTGCAGGCCCTGATGTAGATATCTGAGTATTTGCCTGAGGCTGCAGTTCAGACATCTGCAGAAAAGCTAAAAGTAGTAAAATTTGCACCAGATCATTTGCAAGTGCAGACATATTTTTTTTTAATTAATTGTGGATGTAAAATAAGGAAAAAAAACCCCATGGAAGCCTCTTTAAAATTCAAGCCCTTTATACCTTTTGGTGGGTGTAAAATAGGGCTGCTATGGTAGAGCAGCCCCCAAAATCACTGATATTTGACAGATAGCATATAGCACTTGTCAGATGACTATTCTGTTTGCTTTCTGTGCTGACTGCAACTTAGGAACTCAATGGCAGCAAGGACAGAAGAGTGGGAATTACAAGAATTAGAGGGGTGAAGTGTCTGTGACAGGTTGAGTGCTGTACAATTGTTTATATTTTGCTTTACACTGACTAAGCATTTGCAGCTTTCACCCTACCCGATCTTGGAACACTTGATATCAGCAGCTTTGTTTCACTTCATAAAGCATACAGCAATATGTTCCTGCTGAGCACTGGGAGAATCCCCTGAGCTGTATTTACTGTGGGGAGGTTGAGCGTGTCCTGCTGCCTTGCTGAGAGCAGCCTCTCCCCAGGCTGAGCAGGAATTGCATAAGGCTGGGCAGCCCTGTACCTGCCATTGGGTTTTTCTATGCTCTGGAAGGCATAATCTGAGTTAAGGCTTTACAAGATACCAGAAATGCTGTGAGGGAAACACCAGCCTCTGGAAATTCAGTCAGTGAGCCACAGCAGAGGCTGCAGCCTCTCAGTTAACTTACAGTGAAGTTAAACCTCACAGTTTAACTTACAGAAGTTTGCTCCTTGTAAGTCCTGCACCCAAAGCAGCGTTGATGCTGTCTGGGCATTTGAAACTTCTCGTTTAAAATGTCTGTCTTGAAAGATAAGAGAAACAAGGTCATGGAAATCAAAGCAACCAGTAATTAGGGTGTCCCTCAAAAGTCTTCTGTTAGCATCCTTTACAAAATATGCTAATTTGAATTCCTTATGGGCTTTAAAAAAAAAAAAAATTTAGTTTTCCTTCATTTAGCTGTGGTGCAGAGAGCAGTTATTTTTTTATTCCTCTCAGGACGCCTTGTAAACTTTATTGCAATTATCCCCACTCTGTGTTTTATTATGAAAAGGATGTATTAGATTTATGAACCTACTGAGCTTTTCTTCTGAGACACTGAAACCATCTGAGAAGTCCAGTCACACTTTGTGCTGGTCATAACTTCTTCTAATGCTAACAGTGCAGATGATTTGTGTAGGCACTGAAGTGAACAAAACACCTCTTTGATCCCAAATTAGTACATTGCTTTTCTAATGTGTAAATAGATTCTCTTCACAGCAGTAATTACTGACAACTCCGAGTGAGGGATATAATCCTTCTGAGAGCAGTTCATATCCTACTCTGCTGTGCCAAAGATCCTGTAAATTGTGGAACTTTGGCTTTTGGGTTTGTTTCAGCATGTAAGGTATGCTGCCATCTAAGGTTTCTCTGAAAAACAGGCTTGGATTTGATGCAAGCAGTGCATGTGACATCTTCTGCTGAGGTTCTACAGGGAACTTCACAGAAAGAAGTTCTGTTCATAAGGAAAGGTAGGAAAAAAGGGAAAAAAAAAAAAGAACTGGAAGAAGAACACTGTAGGTTCCACGTGTCCTATCTGCACAGAAATCCCTTTCCATCTTACACCCAGGAGGGGGAGATGTTCAGAAGAAGCATGCCCATTAGATATTCTTCTACTGCTGTGTGCACAAGGGCTCTTGGCAGCATGACACCCTGTGGCATTGCTGTTGCTTACCTTTGGGTGACCATCAGAACGTTGCTTCTTCCAATGAGGTTATAACCTGTTTCTGCCAGTCTGCCCCATTCTCTCTTATGTCCAGTGACTTCCTTGGCTCTGTCTGTGATCTGTTGGAGAAGCTGTGTCTTAGCACAGGAATTCTGTTCAGTTTTCTGCTGGGAGGTCTATCTGCACATACTAGTGGGCCCCAGTGTATCTACAATGTTCCAGACTTGGTGAGATGCAGGCAGGAGCTTAATGGTCACATAATTTTCTTCAGTTCATTTGTGTACCAAGACTTTTAAAAATAGCAATACATTGGTCATAGGATGTGAATTTTCTATGGTTTTTGCTAGACCATTTTTAACAAGGTCTTCCTGAGAGATCTGCACTTCGTTTAAATTAATAATCTCCACAGTGCCTCTTCTGCCTTGTTGATATTGTTACATAAGGTGATCCTTGCTTACAATATTAATAGAAGCAGCTCCACAGCCTATGTGAAAGATTTTGATGTTAGGCTGGATGGAAATAGGCAATCACTTTATTTTATTGATTTTAAAATATATATATACATATATATTTGAGAGGTCCCCCTCAAATACTTGTAACCATGTTGCCTTCTGATTTCTTCCAAGTGTTGAATCTTTTATGCAAAGAGACGGATTATTAGGGGAAAAATTTCTTACAGGTCTCTAAGTGTATTGGCAGCTCCATTCTGTGTTCAGGGAAAGCAAATAGCAGTGGTTATTTGGGTACTCTCTGACTTATTACTGTAGTGTTCTCTAGATCAATAAGCTTTCAGTGACCTTTAATACTTGACTGCAGCTCTGCTTATATGAGTATATTATAAACTGTAATCCTTCCGTAAACCTTAGTATCTCTGCAAGCCAGTGGTGAAAGTAACTGAGCAGAACCTATGAAGAAGGCTGAGGAAAGCTTAAGTGACAAGCAATATAAGTAATACATTCAGGCAAATCCATTAGTGCTTTTATTCTTTGGCAGTTCAGCTGTCACGGAGCGTTTGAAGCACTAATGTGGAAAGATCCGGTTTGTGGTCAACGGCAATAATTTGTGCAGGTCTTACACAAGCACGTGGCACAAAGGGCAATTCAAGCACTGTCAAATGGTGATTAGAAAAGCATGAAGTGAAGGATGTCACCCTAAGAGAAGACTCCTTCGTTGTTGCTGTTTGCTTCAGGCTTCTAATTCCATGTAGCAAGAGCCTGGCACCAGGAGGGAGCTACAACGCAAGCATGGCTTGCTGCTGGGGTACCTGATGGAGTGATTTCAGTCATAGCTGATTAACCACACAGCTCCACGCCTTCCCCTTCCATTTACTGCCACAATTAGTGCCAGTGGAGCCAGTCATTCCCTGCCTGCTTAGCCTGATAGCACTCAAGAGGTATTTGCATACAGTCTTTCTTGTGGAAAGTCTTCTACAAGAAAGGGGGACTCAACTTTTGCATGGCTTTAAGGTGAATCAAAAGATGCCTTCACAGGACTTTTTCAGAGTCATTTCTTTTTCATTAGGTGAGGGCTCTCTCCTAGAGTCTTTAGAATAATTGCCACACTCTCGGAGGGTGCAGATCTTTCTTTACACTCTGAGCAGTATTGCTGCTTTAGTCATTTTAAGATGTTATTGTGTTGTGAATTTCCAGAGTTCTTGTGCCGCTGGCTGTGCAGCTCATCACTTTATATAATAAAATTGGTGTTCAAAAGAAACACAAAAAAAAAAAAATTAGGCTTAAATATTGGGATGTGAGCTATATTTAACAAGTTAATAGCAATTTTGGTACAAGTGCATGCTGCTTAACCAGAGCTGGAGTTTTAAAATTGGTCTTCTGAGAGGATGATACATTATTTTGAGGTTTATTATAAAATTAATGACACACTATAAAAGCCAGTTTCTGAGACCTCCTTGCAAAATGCCACTGGACCTGCTTTTCCAGTAAATGACTCATTGGAACTCTACAATCCCTAAATGTCTCTCTTGCTTCTCTCTCCTATTTCTCTCATTCTCTGCCATGTCTGCAGTTGCAGGCTGGTTATTAAAAACTCAAGTGTCCAGCTTCACAAGGTCTGCAATGATTGTGGGGAATTTGCTGCAACTCCTTGCCCTGATCTGTCAGTTTGGGTTAATCTATAATTTAGCAGTTTGTTTATCATATGAGTGTCTCCTGAATTCATTAATCACAGCAGTGTGTTTGGAACTCTGATTTATCTGAGCTTGTTAAAGACTGATCTGATCCATCTTCATAAAGTCTGTGCAGGTGGGGTGCAAGATTTAAGATCATCCTTAAAGCAACAGATTAACTCCTGATGTGTGTGATCTCAGCTCCCAGATTCCTTTGTCTCTCCCCTCTCCTTGGCCATATTCTCCATAAAGCAGTTGAAGATGTTGGGGAAGAAAACACAAGGGTGCAGTGAAGATTTGTGAGAAAGAAATGATCTCGATCCCATTTTTGTTAGAGGCCAGGGAACTCCTGATGACTTTAACAGGCATTAGTTTGTGATCCACTAACGGCTGGATATATAGCAAATTAATTGTCAGATTCATTAATCTAGATTTGGGTTAATTGACGTTTGTGAAGTGCTTTGAAGATGAAAGAGCTATCTAAGTGTTGTTGCAACGATTAGGGGTGCAAGTGGTTGGCACAAGGGAGAGATCATCTGATGCACAGTGGTTAAAAAGAGCTGATATTCCCAGCTCCCAGGGCTTGCACTGCTGGCAGAGGTGGTGCCAGAAGGCTGGTGCATGTGAATAAAATGGGGAGTGAGAGGCAGGAGTCTTCTTCCATCCACTGGCAGACCAAGTTTCAGAGTTTTTCACTTCCACTTCCCTACCAGAGCCCCTGATTCCATGAGCCCAGGGTCAGGAATGAAGAGCCCTCCCTCTAACTTGGCAAGGAGTGTTCATTGTGTGAAACTGGGCAGCAAGAAGAACAGAAACAGCAAAAATGGTGTGTGAGAATCTGTCTGGATTGTGACACCGAGGAGCATTTTCTCCATTTCTCTTTTGTAAATAAGAGAGGACGACTTCCAAATAATTGGTTCATTTATTGTGAGCTTTCTTCCAGTTGCTTCCTGCCTGCTTCTATCCTAAGACAAATAAATAAAGCTTTCTACAGCTTTGCTGTGCCAGTCATCAGGGCAAGACTTGTTTTGAAGGGCTCTCTCTCTTCTCTGGATCTGTCTATAAAAGTGAGTTTAATCCCCTGAAATGAAGCAGAGGCTCCTCGAAGTGCTGCTGACTGTAATCTAAATCAGAGGTGTCTGGTCCCTTCGTGGGGCAGTAGCTGACAAAGTGTTAAATCCCTTCCCTAGGACCATGTAAAACGAGATAAAGCAAAGCCCTGGGAATGAGGATCTGTTCCACACTGGAGGGTGGGAAGTAGGTGATGCTAATGAATTAAATGACCCCCTCAGTCTTCAGATCCCAGTGTTGGTAACTCACCAAACACCCTGCAGACCCCCAGGACTAGCTGCAGAGCTGCTTATGGTAGAAGCTGAGAGACCAGTGCTACCATTTTGGATTAAAAGTATGAAGTGAAGCTCTTCTTTCTCTCAAACAGATCGGGATTAAGATTTAGCAGTAACCTTGTAAAGCAGGTGAGCATGTAGTGAGAGAATTTTAGTGTCGTATACCTTAAAGCAAGTCCCTCAGTCTCATATCTTTGTGTCTACAGGACATTTTTCTGTGTGACTTACGGTACCTCACAATATTAAAAACGAGAGAAAATGAAAGTGTAACCAGTTTTTCATATTATTTTTTTCATTTCTTTCAGTTGAGACTGGAAAGAATAGTGAAGGCAATTTCCAGACAATCTCATTTCAGACTCTCATAAAGTAGCAAAGCTTCACATTGGCTGACATATAACCAAGTTATAAAATTCTTGGTTTCTCCTTAGATATCTTTTTTGCTCTGTAAATTGAAAATTACAGAATCATGGAATTTCTTCTCTTGTTAAACCTTGCAATAAATGCATTTTTCTGTATGAACAGTATATCTTTGCTACTTAAATAGAAAGCTTACCTTAAAATTCTACTCATCAATACTATCTTAATAGTTTATATGCAAACATACTGCCACGCAAAAATGGTTACACACTGCAGATAATAAAATATGTGTATTTTAACCAGTAGTATTCTCAAGGAACACTGCTGAGTCAAATTTAAGGCAAAATAATATATTTGTTTTAAAAAATTACAGCATCTTCTTTGGGGACCTAATAACAAATTACCTTTTGTGCTTCTCCAGGCAGCATTAGGGCAGAAATGGCTATTCAGAGTGCCTGGTATGTTAGCCAAATCTCAGCACGTGGGGGTCACTTGGAAAGTGTGAAATTCTATCTCATGCTGGGAATATGTATTTAGCCCCTCTCTACCCAGGGATCTCCCCCACCACACTCCTTGACACCCACTGGGATCCGTGGCCTTCCATTGCTGCATGGCAAGGGTGATGCTGGGTCCTTCTCTGGGAAGGTCTGTGTGTCCAGAGCTAGGTGAGCTGTGCTGGTGCTGCATAGTTCTCCCCTCCAGCACAACTTCATGGCAAGGTGGGAGATGAGTGGGGTATTTGAGGTGAAGTGTGGGCTGTTTGCAGTGTATGAGCACTTAATGGAGCCAGGCAGAGTGTAGGGAGCTCTCTCCGTGCCTTGAGTCCTACCCATAACCCTGGTACAATAGCCCAGCCCTCTGCTGTATTTCTTTCTGGTATTTATCAGCTTATAGATTTCTCAGAAAAATACCACCCTTCACCAGAGTCCTGCTTGATATCAGCTATTTCTATTTTTTAATTAAAATCCATTTCTAGTTGCAAGTGAAACGTTTTAAAGCCTGATGACTAGATGTCTGGAAAGGCAGCCTTGTTTTTAGGGGCTAATTAAAATTAGGCTACTCACATTACACAGTCACAATGATTCTTGTAGACAGACAAGTATTTCAGAGTCCTGCTCTTCAAAATATTGAAAAAAACACTTTGTTAGAGTTGTGCCAGAAATGAACATTTGACTCATGACCAAGCTAAAATGTGGGAGTAAAAAGTTTGCCTATTGTCAGATTTCAAGCTAGCTAGCTGAGGTGGCTGAAGCAGAAGTGTGGTCTGGCTCCAGACATTTCTACAGGAGTTCATGTGGATTAAAGCCTCCCAACCTTGGGGAGGGCAGAGGCAAAGCTGAATGAATGGGTTAGAGCTGTGATAGTATCAGCCCCAGCAATCCTAGGGATGTCTGTGAGTCTACTGCAGTGTTATTTAATGTCCTGTCCCTGAAACCTCATCTTGCACTGAACTGGCGTGGTGTTAGGAGCGTGAGATGATGGCATCCCTCATCAGAATGCAGTATGTGCTTCTCTGAGCTGATTTATGAATATGTAAAACTTGCAGAAAATAATTAAAAATCAGTAACTTGTACTTTTAATCATCTCATGCACATTTTAAAATGTAGAATTGTGAGTTTAGTAGCCTAAGTTTGTTCACAGCATTTGAACCCTTAATCTCCTTAAGAGTTTTAAATCCTCAACACTACATAGCTTTAAGGTGACCTGCAAAAGTAAAACCCAGGATCCTGGTGCTGTCACATTCACTGACTCCTCTCCTAGGCTGACTTGCTCCCATTTTCCTGGCTGCTCAGAGCATTAAGCATGTACTTGTGAAGCTGTTGACATTTGAGTTCTTTCCCGTGGTGTTTAATGATACAGTAAGAAGGGCCTGATCTGTCACAGACACAGCTTCTCGGACTGGTTTCTTTGGCTGTTGATTTCCTGCCTTCCTGCCAAGAGCAGCACATAGTTCCCATCACCACTGCTCTGCCTGTCACTGCTGCAGGCACAGGGACTCACCACTGGGGTTGGATCCGTGTTGTTCAGGTGCAGAACTGGAGCCCCTCACCACCTGTAGCAAAGCCAGTTTCAGAGGGATGTATTTTCCATGGACAAGGTACCTTCCACCCAGTTGTCATGTATGAGAAGGGGTTACCAAGCAGTCATTTTCTACATGGTATAGTTTGTAAATTAAGTACCTTGAGTATAGTTTGGGAATCCTAAAATACCTCATAAACTTGGAATAGCACTTGAGAAGTTACACTGCTGTTGGCTTTGTGATAAAATACTGTTTTCATCCCCAGGAGACAGCGTTATTAAAATGAATGTTGCAGCACTGCAAGGAGCAGCTGCACGTTCCATTTACTGTCATTTCTTACAGCAGAGAAACATAACCCTATTTAAGTGAGAATACTTTCATTCAATGAACATAAACAGAGTGGTATTTTGAAATTAATTGTGCTTGGACTTTATAAAAACAGCTTAATACATGACTTCTTTTATATTCCACTTTGCTTTCTTAAAGGCCGAACAATCTGCCTAAAGCTTCTTCTTCCAAGAATCAATTTTTCATGTGGCATTGCCATGTTAGTAATAATTCCTTAGTGTCTTTTCCTGTTCCAGACCTCAGTGATTTTATCTCTAAAAAAGAGGTGGTAGTAGCTGTAAAAAAGCCTATTAGCTCAGTTTCTCTCCTTCCTCTCTACCCCAGGCTCTGAAATAAAATGGTCACTATTTTTTTCTCCTTTCTTTCTAGCTTATAACCCATCTCCAGTGCATTTCAATTAATGGAAAGTTGTTCTATGGCCTATAGAATTAGCATATCATTAAGACTGGAAAAGACCACTAACACCATCAAGTCCATGCTGTACTCCAGCATCCTAGAGAGGGGTGCTTGTTTCACACCTTGGAAGTGTTAAGTCTGGTTTTTTTGGTGTTTGGTTGGGTTTTTTTTTAACAGAAACCATAGAAAGTCCTGTTACTCTGAATCCAACAGCCAAGCATCCTGCTGTGTCTTTGCTCATGCTCTCAAGTTCTTTTCTGCTGAGCCACAATTCTATTCCCTGCCTTATTTTTGGCTTTCCAGTGCTTTTTAGCCCTGCTTCTCCTGTGTTATCCCTACTTGCCTCACAGACAGAAATGTCTACTGAGGAATTTCAGGGAGATTCCTTTTTTTCAAGGGTCTTTTTTTTGGGTTTGTTTTTTTTTTTTTTTTGCAAGGTGATATGAATCTCCTTTTCATTCGTAGTCTCCATTACATTAGTGATTTCCAGAAAGGGGCTCTGCTTGTTTCACACATTTCTCAGTTGTTGAGAACGTCTGTTACATCTCAGTTCATCCCAGTCTGTCAGGAAGTATTTGATTTTAATATCTACATCTCACCTTGTTCCTACCTTGAATTTTGTACCAAACCTACTTTAAAGCAAATACATATCTGAGCATTGCTTCTTTGTTGTTTTTTTTTTCTCTCCACTGATAAGGAGGACAACCACGTATCCACAAAGGATAATATATTGTAATATTCAGGAATGGTACCTTCATTTCCTCTGTTTCTATTTCCATGCTTAGCCAACACAATATTAGTACTTACAAAGCATTTTTTTTCCTACAGATTTTATTAATGTTACATCTACATCCAAAGACCCCTCTGATGTTCTTAAATATTTCAGTATAACCACTATAGTAATAGCATAAATTAAGCATATCAGTGAAGGGACTTAAACCACAGAAAGGCTTTCTGAGCTGGGGGGAGATTGCAGGTGTTCCTCAGGCCTGGGTCTGTACTGAGACTGGATAATAGACCTCCCTATGTTTCAGGAGTCATCCTCTGGAAAAAAATGTAATTACACAGTTTTCTGCTAATATTCTTGATCTAGAGACCATAAATGACTATAAAATTATAGAATAATTTAGCCTGGAAGGGACCTTAACATTTTGAATTCAAATGACCTTGTTAACAGTATTTCTCCTAGCTGAATATGTAGAACAAGAGCGTAAATATGAAAGATGTTTTTATCTCCAAAACCTGTCCCTAAACTGTAAGTAAACTGAAACCACATGACCTAACTCTTGATTCAAGGGCTTTTAACTGAAATACACTGGGGATTTTCAGCTAGGATTTAAAAAGAAAAAAAAATCATTTTGTGCCTGTAACTGGAGGAGTCTGGGAAGACTGGGCTTTTCACAGAGGGTGTTCCCAGTGCTGTCCCAGAAGGGCCTGAAGGGTCATCATCTGGAGGGATCAAAACCACAAGTCTCCAATGAAAACTTTGAATTTGTGAAACTGTTTCTGTGTCTCATCTCCATTATTTTGTCTAGGTATACATCTAGGGCCTCTGTACTAAGCTGTCTGTTAAAGTGACTGACTGACTCAGTTTGTACAATGGAGGCAGGGGTCGTTGTTGTTCCTGGTTGGGGCCAGTTAATTGTTGTGTTTGATGAATTGCTGTGGTATTTTCCAGTACTTCTGAACAACAGGCTCTCCTCACAGGGAGAGCACATGGCTGAAAGACACTTCTGCTAACGGTGTTAGATTTGGTAACTGCAGCTAGTGTTCTGTGGTAATAAATAGTCATTTTTATGTGAATGATTGAAAGGTCAGAGCCATAACCACTGAAATGAGCTATTCCTTTTCTTTCCTGCTTTTTTGTGCATTCATTAAATACATTTCTTTATTTCACAGTTTCAATGTGTGGAACTAATTTATCTTTCCTTAACACATTTACTTAATAGATTTAAAATTCAGTATTTAT
Organism: Corythornis vintsioides; assembly: GCA_025447755.1. Lineage (NCBI taxonomy): Eukaryota > Metazoa > Chordata > Aves > Coraciiformes > Alcedinidae > Corythornis > Corythornis vintsioides. Next base: position 20,425 of record JAOEGS010007355.1, on the reverse strand, counting down.
TCAGAGAATTTCCTTTCAAGGGTTTTTAAATACTTTACAATTAATTATTTTATATACTTATGATTTGAAGCTGGTTAGTAACAATACAACCACCCTGGAGATAACTAGAGAAAGTCAAGCCTAGACCCAGCCATTACCTCAGACAATACTGCCAAGCAAAATAACAGATTGGATCTCAGCAAGTTACAGAGATTAAATAAAAGCATAACATTTTAAATACTAGTGCTTAGCTTCTGTTCAGATTTTCAAAGTTTATATATATATATAAAGGACTTTTTTTTTTCTTTTTTTTTCTTTTATTTTAATTGTGTGAGTTGAGATATAGTCACAGGACTCCAGGAGGTTAAGCTTAGACATGTTATGATACCTGGGACAAGTCATAATACACTTCTGGTTTGATGCAGGGGCATCGTCACAGAGGCAACGTAGCCAAGAGACTCAGCATCTTAAGTCCATTTTTTTCCTCTGGTGCCAGTGGCTGGGAAGAGTAATGATATGAATGTAAATAATGTGACTGTGATCCCATCAGAGATAGACCTGGGGCTCACTGCCACTTGTTCTCGATACTCAGCACTTCTGTGGTGACTGCTGAGCATCAATAGATGTTTTCCTTAGGCCTTTGTTCACCAGAAGAGGTTGATTTAACTGCATCTGAAAGTTCATGGAAATGCACCAATATTCCTTGAGAAACATTTGAAGCAGGATGGGGATGCTGGTTAGGTTGGCAGAGAGAAGAGCGAGTGATGAGCAGCAGGCTGAGAGGTGGAGAGCCATTGGAATACAAGTTCCTCCCATGCTGGCTCATTGCAAGCTGCTTTTACCAGCACATGGTGGTGAGGCAGCTCCATGTTGTATAATTGAACTAGGGGGAGTGGACAAGAAAAAGGCTGATGCCACCATCTGGTATTTAAATGGTCTCATTTGATGTGGGAAACTCGGGTTCAAAACCTTGCCTTTAATAAATATTTAAAGATTTATGCAAAGCAAAGCAGCTCCTACAGAGAAGAATAAGAGAGAGTCACCAAGAAGAAACCTGGAATAACACTTATCTTAGTGGATAAAGCAGGGAAGGTGCAGTTGGAGCCCAAAGTGCCCTCCCACAGGGCAGAAATGCTGTTTTCTGTTCCCTCCTTCCATCCCCAAGAGAAACGTGCCCAAGGTACAGGGTTTGTCCTGATACAAAAGGAAGGAGGCTTCTGAATTCCTGAAAGCCCTCCAGGGAGAGGGAAATATTTCCCCTGTGCTCTCATGAGAAAAAGATTCCTGATTCACAAATTCTGCTGTGGACAGGGTATCAGGCAGGGTCTCAGAGATAAACAGGGTAGCCAGGCTGTGGACTACTGAAAGGAATTAGAATAGAGTGTGAGGACCCAACAATGCTTGATAATCATCATTCCTTTCAAAGGGAGCAGCAGCAGCTCCTTCTTGGAGACCTCTTCGTTAGCATTCCTGAGAAGAGTATTCACCAGCTTAATTATTGTTATCTCCTTTTAATAAGCAAGCTAAAAAGTTGCACAGAAGTTAACTCCTGGCCCCAAATTATTGTGAAGTTCCAGACATTGCATCTTCTGCTTGGGTACCTACAGGTATTTTCAGAACATGAAGCATTACATGTGTACATTTTCTGTTTGAATGCAGCAGTAAGATGGTGAGAATTCAATTATGTGTAACAAGTTGACATCTTTCTGCAAGTTTCATAGATTCTTTCAGCTTGTACTTGCATAGTGCAAAACTGAAATGACATTATGGCTGCAAAATGAGCAATCTAATTCCAGTCTGAGATCTGGTTTCAGTGATTTGAATCTCTGTTAAGGACCACACCAGCTCTTTCTGTGCTCCTGGAGCCATGCCTAATGCTACTCTGGGGGCAGACAGAAAGCAAAGTGTATGAAAAATATTGAAGATGTTTCTATTCCGTATGTTTGCTTGTCTGGAATAGAGATTTCTCTGAGCCTTCAGTATTCTTAGGCCCATTCATATAGAAGTTTATTTACCTATTTCTCTCTGTGTTTCCTGAGCAGACTCAGCTTCACCTTAATAGCTTGGCTGACTTGAGAGATAGGTGGCTGTGTTTTGCTCCATCCAAAGGAGGACTCCCTGGGACAGTTTATATAGCTCTGGAGTAATGGATCAAGCTGGTAGGTGGGGGCCAGCTTGCAGGGACATCAGCAGCTATTAGTGACTCAGAGAACTCCTCCCGATGACGCTGCGGGGACCTGCCAGACAAAGCAGCTGGTGCTGCCTGCACAGCGAGTGGCAGCAACTGCCTTGGGCTGCTGAGCACCCTGCAGGCCGGTCTGTGCTGGAGAGAGGTGCCTCCTCTTTGGAGCGCTCCGCGGCAGCCTCCTGGGAGTTGGTGTTTCTGAACATGGCAGAGTCATCACAAACGGGAAATATTTCTGTCCGTGCACGTGGAGAGAAGTGTGTGCTGACTGCAGAGCTGCTGTGGTTGGTGTGCTACGGTGGGTGATTTAGACTTCGACACAGATCTAATGTATTTTTCACGTAGATCATAGCACAACATAAAGTAAGTGGTGTTAGAGCTCCCTCTTTTTCTCAGCAGCTCTGCGACACCAGCATCCCATTCTGCCAGCTCCACCACAGTCTTCCTGCTGGCTGTACACAGGAGAGGGTCTGCTCCTGGGAGGACAGTAGTTGTGTGCGGGATGGGTTCCTGGTGCACTGCTGGCTCCCGCTGTAAAGCACAAATATAGTATTTCCACATTTTCAGCAGTACTTTGTCAATTTAGTAATGTTGTGAAAACGTCACAGCTTGGTGCTTTCATCACCATACCTGCTCTTCATTTCATCACAGGGCACAGCAGAATTAACTGCATTGTGACCTCTGCTTTGCCCCTGAAAGGCTGGTTTCAAGACAGAAATCTCCTACTATTGCACTTACAGATTATTTTTTTCTCAGGTGTTCTTCCTGAGGGCCCCATCCAAAGGCCACTGAAGGTCAATGGGACATTCTCAGCTGGTATAAATGATACAGCTCATTTACTTCAGCTATTGTTGACAGTTTGCATCAGATGATGCCTCCTAATCTTTGCCTCAGAGAGAATAGTTTTTCCTATATATGACTAGTATTAGGTTACTTACTTTATATTCATAGAGTACTTCCCTAAGTAGGTTATGCTCCTCTGTGCTGCCTCCTTGGCTCAGGAATAATGTTTCCTTTCATAATGACATACTGGTGCCACCTGCAGACCAGAGCCTTATACAGGTGGTTCCAGATAATGTGGATCACAGTAATAACAGCACTGAAGAAGGTAATGGGAAGTCTTGCAGCCACCAGGCACTGGTGGAAGTCACTGTGTTTATAGAAGACCTGCTTTATTTCTGTTACCATAATAAGAATTTCTTACTAATTTCTTTGAAAATTAAGTCAATGAAACCAAAGTCTTTGTGCTGATGACTTGTCAGAGACATCTGGTAAAGCTCAGTAACATGATTCTCTGTAGCTCTTTGTGATGTAAAGTGTGGTGGATCCTGCTAAAATGCTTCACTGCAAACATCCATCCCTCTGCTCACATCACAACTAAGGAAAGGTTGTACCCTGTAAGCTGTCTTTGAACCTAGGAGATGTGTTAGATGTTTTTCATTTTATAAGCATGGTAAAATTGATTAAGGATGTTCTTCTGTGTCTTTCTCAGTGTCTGATGGGGTTTTCTCTTCTAGGGAAACCTGTCTCCTAGTGCAAAAGGATGCCCAAGTACCAAGTAGTATGCTATGAATGCTTTATTATTACTTTTACTATGTGGATTTTGTCATGTTTTTCAGTGTTTTCTCTTCCATTGCCTTCTCACAGTTGTTAGAGTATGTTTGTGCTTTGCATAAACATATGAAAATGTATTTCCAACCTGTCCAGAACCAATGTGAAAACATACCACATGGTTTGGGAAACTGGGAGAATACTCTAAATCCTATTAGTTCCAGTGGCAGTTGTTTAATAGGATGAACTTGGTATTTATGACTTGGATTTTTTTTTCAATTACTTTTCTTTGTGGGTAGACTTTAGAGAATATCTGCTGACCGGTTAGAATAATCACTTTATTCTGCCTGAATATTCTTCTCCATGTAGGGTCTCTCTTTCATTGAAATGTGTTTTACTTAAGCTTCCTTCCTTCTGTTAATCATAATGAGATAAAACACCCACATTAGGAGGAAATAGGGGTTATAATTACATTGAAGTGAATGTTTGATTCTCCATCTTCTTCCTTGGGTAATTATTTTAATGATAGCTCCATAATTCACGTAACCAAGTGATGATAGAATGTCCACACCTATATCACTCCCCTGAACACCAAGGAATCACACATTAATCTGACAAAACTTTGGTATTAGGGACTGGTTTATTGGCTCAGCTTTGTCCAAGCCTCTTGTAATTCACCTCCAGTTATTTGTGGCATAGTTTTGGTCACAGATGCAATCCATCTAATCTCAGCACTGTTAGTCCCTCCTCTTTATTTGGGCTTCAAACATAGAGCTCTGGGAGTCTGGTTTTGCAATACGAGCTCCACTCTTTACCAGAGTCCTCCTTTTTCTAAATGGCAGCATTTCTCTGCATTCTCAAACCACCTGAGCCCTCTGCTAAACCCGGTGGTAACAGACGTTGCTGCTTCCTTCCAAAGCTGGTTGCTGGCTTCAGATGTTATCAAATCCTCCAGCCTGATACTGCTACCATTTTTCTCTGCTCTGCTTTGCAGTCTCTTCAGTCGGGGCGTGGTGGTGGGTGGTGGTGACTCGAAAGCAGGCACAGGGTTGATTTTTACAGACAGTTCACAGGCAGTCAGCTGTTTTTTCCATTAGTCTTGTTGATCCTGCATACCCTGGGAACCAATTTGAAGGAAGAGATGGAAGCAGAAAGATGGGCAGATAAGTACAAATGTTTTCATTTTATTCTTCTGTGCTGTGATACCATGGAAGTGTAGGTATTTTAATCTGCTCTTCACAACTTAGTCATCTTCAATAATAAAAAGGGGCCAGACCTAGTTTTTCTTCAGCTGATGAGCAATGATGGTGGCACAAGAAGCAGTGAAGGACTTGTCTCTTAGTTGCTTACAGCCCAGGAACTGGAAAGTCTTGCACATGAGTGAGGCTCCGTCTGCTGCTGTTCAGCACCCAGAAACGCTCTGCCACCGTTCAGGGCTGGGAGCTGCAAATATCCATGTTCCAGCCAGAACTGCAGGGGTTGGAGAGATGGTAGAAATTTAATTGCTTGTGCTGGAATCAGGCCAGTAAACAGGGTCAACTCTCTTGTCCTTTGAAGAAGTATTTTGGCACATCTCAGATGCAGCAGCACTTGGAGTTGCAGCAGAAATGTTTTGCAGCAATCTTCGATCCCATCCTGAATCTGGGATGTTGTCTCTGTTCTGAACACCCTGCTACCTCAGAGCTCACTCAGATGCCATCAGTGCCACCCACAGGCCAGCTCAGAGTGTCTGGCTTCACTGGTATCTTTTGCCAAAATGCTGGCTCCTTGGGGCAGGGAGAAGGGGCATCTCTGCCACCTCATTCATACAGACGTGTGTCAGTTTCTTCATTTGGCTTTAATCCTTATTTGCTTATTTCAAAGGAAGGTGGCTGGATGGGGGTTATTTTCAGAACTGCCAAGTGTCTCTTAGAAATGTGGTACTTCAATGAAAATCCCACAGGTTAAAGTGGTCCTAAATACCATTACCTTTTACTGTCCCTGGAAAATATGTCAAGAAACAGAATTTGAATGGACATTTCCTTCCCGAAAAATCTTTATGTTGGGCCTCTCACCACTGATTCCGGGCACTTAGGGCTCTTTATTTTGCTGCATTGTGAATATGCCAGAATTTTGTTTAGTACCAAACTGCAAACCTTTACTTAGTCACAACAAATCACTCACAAGTGAAAAACAGAATAAGCACAGAAACTCTTCAAAATAAATACATCCTTTCACAGAAATCATCATCTATTTGTAGATGTTCAGAAGAGGGAGGGAGACTAAATTAATCAAGCAAATTGCTATTTGTTCTGGCTTTGCTTTGAATATTTGGCAAAAAAAAAAAATCACAGTAGTGGTTTAAGGCAACTACTTTCTAGAGTATTCCATATGCAGTGGGATATTTGTCTTTTAGATATGTTGTTTCACCCACAGTATGGTGTCAGATTCCTTCTCTCGGTTCCAATATATGTAACTGAGTTTGCTTAAGAGTCAATGTTTACACATCATGTTTCCTTGCTCAAGAAGCAGGGAAGGATTCATATAAAGATTCTTATATTACTTTAATTGGTGATTTGGACTGTGTATATTGTAAAATATATGTGAGACTAGATTATTATATACTAGATTTTATAAAAGTATTTTATATTCTTTATATGAATATAGAATTATAATATGCTGCATTATAACATATGTATATTCCACACTGTCTCATCTTTTCCAGTGCTGGACAACTTGGGTCTCCAGTCTATTCCTTCCTGATTCTCAAGAGCTGTTGGAAATGAGCCTGACTGGCAAACCAAGAGCTCCCTGTTCATGTGCCAGTTTCCCCAGTGAGCTCACCCTCGAACTCCCACCCCACTGTACAGTGTGTTTGGTTGTACAAAGTGCCGCATCCATCATTAGAAGGACATAAACCCAGAAAATAGAGAGCAGTGCCTGAGAACTCCTAACTGTGGAGAACATTAGTACAAACCTCAATGGATATGAGGGGAATACAAAGAGGAAAGGGAGTCTATGGATTTAGACAGGCAGTTCAAGTAACCTGTCAAAATCTTATTTTCTACCCAGCACAACAAAACCCAGAAACTAGGTTGCTGTATGTGTACAGGAACCCAAAGATCTGAACAGATGCATACAAACCATGGTGGATGTCACCAGTGTTACTGTTTCACAGTTTTAGCTTGTTCATAAGCTTCCGAGAATGAAGGTCTCTGCTATTTAGCTGCTGTCTAATCTTTCCTGAAAGATCCAGGCACCATGACATGGTCTTAATTTAACTCTTACTGGAAATCTTCGATGATGATTTGCTGCAGGAGCTTTGGCAGAGCAGGGTTTTAGATGCTTCATGGAGCTGCTTTCAGCATCCATACAGGAGATGAATACAGCACTAAATACAACAGAGGAGATGGACTGAGACTCTGGCCAGAAAACTAGATTAAAAGCAGTGCTACAAATGCTAAGAATGAGATTCTGTTTTTAGGTATGGAATCTGTGTGCTAATCAAGAGGAGATACATGGAGGGTTTGCCCTGAAGCAACAGTCTGTCTCTGTGAGAGCACTGACTGAAGCTCAGAACAACAAAAATACCTCTTAAATGAGATCGTTTACAGGCAGTGATGACTGTTATAGCAAGTGCAAAAATTCAGTAGAAGGATGGATTTTAAAATTCCCATATGTGGGTATGAGATAAGGAACTGTGGCCTTTATTTTCAGACCTTTGCCCTTAGATTAAGCTCAGGTTTAACCTTTAACCTTGGCTTCTTACATTACTTTAGCCATTTCACTTATAGTGGCCTGTGTACCATATCTCTACTTCATCTAGAAATCTAAATATTTTATCTCTTCATTATCCATAGGAAATGTGGTCTTGCATATTGTTTTAATAAGCATTTAGAACTGCTTTGAATTTCTTAATTGATTTTCTGTCCACTTTATACTAAAATCTTTCCATATTTGAAACCTCAGCCAGTCTTAGTTTTATAAATTACCTGTCATTGGGAAGAGCCACCCCCACTGATGTCTACACCGTGCTGTCATCCACTGACAAGAGTGACCAGTTCAGGCCATTAAACCCAGTGCTGTTAACCAGGTCATTCCTGTGGAATGATATCCAAGAGACATGTAATTAACTCCCCTACTGATTGACAACAGAAGGAACAGTGCAGTCACTTTGCATAAGCACTCATCATTGTTCCAAGTGTTGTTTGGGGACGGATCCACGCTGCTCTGGTGAGGAAGAGCATTTTGTACTCCTGCCAAGTGTCTTCATCTTCCTTTCCTGCTCAAAATACAAAACACTGGTTGTTTTTTATCAGAGTTCAAGATAAAGCTAACTTCTGGGTTTTTTTAGGAACTGGGAGTAGATGGTGAGAACTGGGTAGAGGGTTGTTCTGTTGAGAGCTTTTTGATCCTCACCATGAATTATGCTAAATTTCCGTTGTATGCCTGCAGCTTTTCCAACAGGTCCATTGGAGAGGTCTGCTGCTGAGCACTGCCTTGCCCTGGTACACAGGGAGCTTTTAGCTCCTTAGATGAGCAGGAATCTCAGATACAATGTGTTGGGTCCATACACAAGTTTATAATCTCACAAAACTTTTGTAAAACAGATTATTTGTATAGGGACTGAACAGCCTGTGAACTAAAAGGAGGGATATTTGTGGAGAAAACTGCCAAAGACATATTGATAATCTCACCTCAAGGTCATGCTTGCAGAAGTTTTGACTGGTGTTATGTTTTGCTGTCAGGTTTGTGTTTTCCGTATCAGATGTGAAAAAGGTTGCACATTATGTTATGGATTATTAGTCCAAATAGAGAGGCTCAAAAACTGGAATCTCACTGAGATGGAATTATATTTGTTTCAAAAATTATTCCACCTGCTATAAGTCTCCATGAGAAAAATTAAAAAAAATCAAAACCCACAGAGTAATTGACATTCCAGTTGTAATTCATCCCTCAAAGGATGTAACTTACTACAGCATATTTCTCTGTTTCAGAGGAGTATCTCTGGGGTTCATTTGCCAGCAATGAATAGGCTGCAGATCTCTGTTTGAGGCTCCTAGACACCCTTGTACAAATAAGGGTAATCAATGAGCTCTGGTTTTTAATAATTGCTATTGAAATGCTCCTGATGGTTCTTATGAAGGGCAGCATCCCAGTGAGGCTTCCCATCACTGCAGAGCCAGTGCCAACGTGCTCCAGACCACAGTGGTGAGCTGGTGCAGAGACTGGCTTGGTGATGGTGGCTCTGTGAATGTTCCCTGCCTGCTTTGGCAAGAAGTGAAATGAGCTCAGGCTGGTGTCTTATCATAGCTGTCAGTAAAATGTGACTGACTCACTCTGATCTTCAATCAGAGGGCCTGCCACTTTTTGTAGAAAAATAAGAAGTCTCCTTTCCTTTACTCGTCTCTCCCAAGCAGATAATTTTAAAACCAAATTTCCTATGTGCTTAGATCCACAGGAAGATAATTTTTCTTTGTGTTTTGAGCGTGTCTTAGGTGCTATACTTAGTGCAGCGTGCCAAAGGGAATGCTGAATCACCATTAACAGAGGCAGCTATCAATGAGTGTCTGCCTCATGTCTCCTTCAACAGGCAAAGGATCTGAATCCAATACAACCCTGTCAACTTCTAACGTATCAATTACCACCCTCTCTGGACAGGAGGCACAACGCTATTGATGAAATCCTGGCACTTGTTAAATTTGATGGGGGAAGTCTCATTGACTGCAACAGAGCCAGGATTTTGCCTGATGCTTATGGAGCACACTGGGCTGTGCTGGTGGGTTGATGAGTGTCAGTCCATCCAAATTCAGCAGAACAGAAGGTGAAGTTTTCAAAATAATAAGGCTCTGTAGTCAAGAAGAAGATTTTGAAAGTCACTTCTGGGCTGGCTGTGCAGAGGCTGCTCATAGCCTAATAGCACAGGCTATGAGCCCTTTTCCCCCCATAAGTCCAAGGGGTTTTGAGTAGTTTATTTTGAAGAACTAAGTTAATCTTTTTTGAGAGGAAAAGGTTCTAATATTTTATCTACAGTGCTCTGAAGAAGGTTTTACTTCAGCCAGTGAGAGGGTTGCAAGAAACAGTGGTTCATTTCAGCTGATTCACTTGGAGCCCAACTTCAGAGGAAATCTGAAATGAGCCATAAAACATTTATTTTACAAACTTTTATTAAAAAAAAAAAAAAGTTTCTTCTATAACTTTTTGAAGAAGTGAAAAGAGTAACCGTGATGCCCAGCTTGGATGAAAAAAAAAATAAAAGAAAAAAAACCAAACAGTGAAGAATTTCATTTACAGCAACAAATACCAAATTTCTGTAGTTTTCTCCTGTATGTAACCCAGGGTCTTGGTGTGCTTAATGTGGAATCTAGCCTTGGAATGTCATGACAACAGAAAGAAGACAACCTGAAGTGGTTTAGCTTTTATGCTTAAGGTTCTGCATAGCTTTTCTCATACCCAAGTGGGGAGAACAGGTTGGTAGTGGATAAAGGCCTTCCTATAAAAGGACTGCCTTTGAATTATTCGAAGTGAGGTACACAGACTACAGGGAGGTACAGTAGGAGATTTATTTCGTTATCAAGTGTTAATAACTCTGATGAGACAGACAGCTCTAGAAAAATCACTTTGATTTTTATTTTTTTCTGATTTTTTTAACCTTTTTTTTTCTGACTCTTTTTGCTTTTTAATGTTATCACTGCTCCTAGAGAATGAACCAAAAAGAATTTCTGTTTCTAGCCTTTTGCCACCTCCCATCTCCAGCAGCTCAGAGTGATTCTACAAGTACAACAGGTCACTGACATTTTCTCTCAAGACTTTGTTTCTTTGAGAGAAAGTAAGTGCCTTATAAACTCTATCTAAAAATTCCTTGAAAGTCATCCCTTCAACCTTTCATTGAGTGTCTGGGTCTAGAAACTCAGGCTGGCAAGACTGAGAATGTTCTCATTTTTGCTGGCTGTGTGCATGCTGCCATCTGCAGTGTCTGGCCAGCTGGGGGAACGTAAATGGATTATGTTTAACTTACTTAGTTCTCCTAACAGCATGGGAAGAATTTTTTCATGGCAACTGCAAAAGAATTTTGCTCAGTAAAAACATAGTCTGACACTCATACTGAGACCTGGAACACCCCTTTCTTGTCTGGAGTCAGATCATGGAAATCAAACTTAAAAAAAATTAATGCTTAAGTTTGGATTCCATGATCTGGATCTCAGGTAGGAGTTGGGGTTTTTTGCTGTTGAATTATTAAGCAGGAGAACTCCCTCACTCGATGGGAGCCACTGGTTAGAGAATCTGGATTCTTTCTTACCAAGGCATCCTCACTTCACAGAACATCAGTATTGACTGGAGCTGGAGGATGGTCCAATTTATATTTCTGTGAAATATAATTAAAATCAGAAATTGTGCAAATGAGGGGTTTTTTTTTTTCCTCTCACAGAAGTAGTGAGATTAATCTAGCTGTCATATCCTGGAAGCCAGAGAAGCCTGTGCTGTTGAAGCTCCAGTGCCAATGCAACTTTTCTTGCATGATGCTCAGAAGTTCCCTTTGTAGTGAGCCTACTGTCAAAATCTGTGCTTGATGAAAAAGATGAACAGAAATAAAACCAAGGAAAACAAGATCCACTTGAGATAGCTTTTGCTTTTTAAAAACAACCTTTCTCCCACCTTTCTCCAACAAAAAGTTAAATCTCATCCTGGAAGGAAATCAGGAAACCTGTAGGAGTACAGACCCAAAGAACACATTACAGTTTGCTTAAAGGATGATTTATGGAGGATTTGATTTGAAATGATTCTGGATTATTTGCTAAGGTCCCCCCTTATTTTACCTGTCTGAATGGGGTTCATGTGTTTCAGAAATGCATTCCACATACAGCTGAAATGCAGAATCATTACTGTGTACACAGTGTTGTTCAGAGAGTGACAATTAATTTCTCTGGCCAGATGTGAAAGAGAAAAAAAAAAAAAGCAGTAGTAATGGGTGTATTTGCAGGAACCCCCTTTCTCCCTCAGCTCTAATTGTGCAAATGGCACTGAGATAATACTCTAATTGTTTGTCTTTTCCAAGAGGCCAATATGAAGATTAAAGTACCATCTGGCTCTCTGAAAGCTAGACTTAGGAAACCTCTAGCTTGAAAGCTGTTGGGTGAACATTTTAAATGTAATTCAACTTTGCTCATCTCCACTTAAATTTCTAACCAGCAATGGGCACTCGGAGCTCGTCCCTCATCCTAACAGAAATTTTTCAAAGTATCTTTTCCTGGAGGTCTCTGATAACCTTGGGTCAGTTCTTTTACTTACTCTTCAATAGAGTTTAAAGACATAACCTCAAAAGTAAATCTGGTTGGAAAATTTCACAAGAAAGTTTGGGGTTTTTCTTTGTAAAATAGCCATTTTTCAAAAAACATTTTTAAAAAAGTTGCTAGCCTTACTAAAACTATCCTTTTTGCACATTTATATCAATTTTACTATGACACTTTGACAAATCTTTTTACTTAGTGTTACTTTTAGGTTCTTAAATCCTTTCTACAATTATTACAGAAAAAAAATTGCTTTAAGTCATGCTTCATCTGTAAAATCCATTTTTTCATCAAATATTTAGGAAGTAATTTCAGTAAAAATTGACTAATTTATATTAACAAGAAATTTCACAGAAAATGAAGCTGCTTCAAGCTCTGTGAAACAAAACCAGTTTCAGGATTTTTTTAATAACTAATTTATATTTGCTTGGATTTTTTGTGATCAGCTCATCTAAAAATTGCAGATGTTAATCCACATAGTGTGGTTATTACTGAAGATTTCATCATAAATTCTCCTTTGCCTCATTGTTAGATGGTTTGGTAAAGGCCTCCTGATTCTGTCAGTGGCTGAATTTGGGATTTTGTTTTTTGAAGTTGTGAGCCCCTTTGTTGTCTTTGGGCCAGTTCTAAGATGAATATTTAGCGAAGCGTGTAGTTGCTGCCATGTGCCTCAGTCTTGGCTAGCTCTGAATTCTGTTTGGCAGTGTCTGTGAAGTAATATCCTCACAACTCACCCTCTTTGAGATATTCATGTTTATGCATGAATTTTGGAGTGACTACCAGTGAGGTTTGGTCTGAATTGTCACTGGTGAGCAGAACTGGGAAGGAGCCAAGACAGGGCTCCAAACACTGATGTGTGTGAATTGAAAGCCATTTCAGAGAATGATCTCCACCTTCACTGTCTTTAAAAATGAGACTGGTAACGTTTGCCTGTGACAACCAGTGTTTTGAACATTAATTCATATTTGCACAGCACTTCAATGAGGTAAATTAGTCCATGACACCATTTGAACATGAAGTTAAATATAAATGTAATCCTGTATTTTTATGTGTAGCCAAAAGTTGGAGTCAAGGAAACCTTTCTTTCTAAAGTAAATCAACTTGCTTTGATCAGCCAGCTCCCTAACTCACAACTGATAGTAACAAGCTGTGCCAGGATTCCACTTGTCATCTGAGTTTGATTTGAACAAGAATATGTTTTTAATACAACTTGTAATTTCTTTCTAGATAAAACACTTCACCCAATGCATAGCATGATTTCTTCTGTAGCATTTTTCAGTAAAACCTGTTTTCTATCCGAGGAAAAATGTAGAAATGTGCTCTTTTGTTCTCTTTGCCTCCTCAGTGCATTGTTTGGGACTGGGATTCCAATGGCAAGCATGACTTCATTGGAGAATTCAGCTCAACTTTCAAGGAAATGCGAGGAGCTATGGAAGGCAGACAAGTAAGTGGACACAGCCTAAGCAGTCTTGATATGTAAGCTCTGTAGAGCATAATAAAGCCAGTGACATTCCCTCAGCAGCACTCAGAAGTTGCCTGCCCATAGGTTTTACTGGTAGCTGGACATGGTCATTTGAAAATACAGGAAGTGGCCTTTCCAGTACTGATGTGCCTGAAGTACTTCGGGTCTTTTCCAGGCCACATTCTACAGGCATTTCTTTCTTTCTGCTGAGATTTGTTTCCTTGGAGCCCAAGCACATGATTCCTGTGTAGTGCTGAGCAGTTCCAGCAAAGTTCCACCCTCATCTGGGTATCGGAGCATTTCCCTGCTCTGGCCTTCACTGCCTGAGGGTCATTCTCCATCCTTCTCCATGTCTCATGGGTCACCCTCGCTGCTGCCAGCTCTAACTTGGGCCCATCGTGATGAAACAAATCAATTTCATAAATACCTCATGAATTACTGTCCTAAGGGAAAATGAAATTGTTAACTTCTGAATAATTTCTCTTCTTTATGTCAGCCTGATCTTTTCAAATTGAATTTGATGGTAATTATTGAATATGATAAATGATTTGCCATATCTAATTCCAGAAATTGTCATTTCACAGAATCACAGAATGTTTGGGGTTGGAAGGGACCTTAAAAGATCATCTAGTCCAACCCCCTGCCAGAGCAGGATCCCCTAGACCAGGTCACCCAGGAACACATGCAGGCAGGTCTTGAATGTCTCCAGAGAAGGAGACTCCACAACCTCCCTGGACAATCTGTTACAGTCTCTGTCACCCTCACCATGTAAAAGTTTCTCCTTAGGTTTACATGGAACCCTCTGTGTTCCAGCTGCACCCACTGCCTCTTGTCCTGTCATTGGATGTCACTGAGCAGAATCTGGTTCCATCCTCCTGACACTCACTCTTTACATCTTTATAAACGTTAATGAGGTCACCCTTCAGTCTGCTCCAAGCTAAAGAGACCCAGTTCCTTCAGCCTTTCCTCATATGGGGGATGTTTCACTCCCTGAATCACCTCAGTGGCTGTGTGCTAGACTCTCTCCTGCAGTGCCCTGTCCTTCTTGAATTGAGGGTCCAGATGTGGCTTCACCAGGGCAGAGTAGAGAGGGAGGAGAACATCTCTCAACCCACTGACCACACCCCTTCTTATCCACCCCAGGATGCCGTTGGCCTTCTGGCACATTGCTGGCTCATGGTCACCCTGCTGTCCACCAGGACCCCCAGGGCCCTTTCCCCTTACACTGCGCTCCACCAGGTCATTGCCCAGCCTATACTGGTACCTGTGGTTGTTCTTTCCCAGATGAAGACTTACCCTTGTTATATTTTATTAAATTCCTCCTCACCCACCTCTCCAGCCTGTCCAGGTCTCTCTGGATGGCTGCACAACCTGCTGGTGTGTCAGATACTCCTCTTGGTTTTGTGTCATCAGCAAACTTGCTGACAGTGCACTCTTCTCTCAGAACAGAGTTTTCTATTATTGCTTACTCCTAAAGGTGTTAATTTTGATAAATTCTCTAAGGAGGAGTTAAAAATGTTGACTTTCCAATCTGCTGATAATTTGTGTTCACTGCTTTGTGCTGATCTCAAAAGCAAATACAAATGCCTAATAAGCTTTATTTGAGCTTTATATCAAGGTCCCATTTATAATGTGTTAATAGAAAGCTAGCAAAGAATTAAAAGGTGTTTAATAAATGGTAAGCTCTCGGCTATTCTGTAGGTCAAGAAGCTTTTATGATTCTAGATATTTTCTATTGGTATTCTTGGAACAACCTATAGAGTTTAGCAAATGTTGCTGGTGTGTAAAATGCTGTTGATATGTATCAGTCATATAGTAACCCATTCTAAATAACTTCTGAACAGAACCTGAGTGTAAAACATTTTAAAACAAGACTAGAAAAGCTTTATAAAAATATAAAGCTATTAAAGCTTTTCACAGTTGAAAGGAGAAATCCTCTACTAAAGAGAAAAATGTCATGCTTTTTTTTTTTAATGGAGGCAGTAAAGCCAGAGGGATTTCAGGGGAAAAAGTCATAGAAACATAAACCACCTGGATCCCCATGTAGCGCAGGAGTTACGTAAGGGAAAAATCTGTTCCTTTATTACATAAAACTGGACACGTGTGCCTGTGCACAACAAGAAGAAAGGGGAGGAAGGAGCCCCACTGTACTTCCCACCTCCACAGACACTCCCACATTTCGGGGTGCTCCTAGGTGCCTGAGCAGGGCTCCTGCGGTGAACATGGTCGGTTGGAGTCCTGGGGGGATCTGAGTTGGGTTCCCCCATTTGCCTGGGTGTGGGCCTGTGACCCTCACACAGGCCTTTGCCTCAGGAAGCTCTTCAGGTAACTGTGCACGTTTGGTAATGAGTTTATTGACACCAAGGGACAATCCCACATGTAGTTGTAACAGGAGGCAGTCAGGTTCATCCCGGGCTGCCTGCTGGCCCCACAGAGGGCAGAGGAGGCCGCAGAGGACAGTGCTCCACATCAGGCAACCTCAGCAGTGCAGGTGAGGCCAAAGCCTCAGCTGAGGACACAAAATGCTTTGATTTTTCACTTCATTCTCCAGGTGCAAGTTTCCAGAGGAAACCTCTGATAGTTATTAAAAGCAACTCTTTTCCATGGTGGATGTCTTTCTGGGATGGAAGAACCCCGTGCTGTTGGAGAGGGGTGGCAGGAATGAACCAGATTGCAGAAGGAAAGGAGTTTCAGGTTACTAACAAGTGTCTTGCTTTTCTTGAGGTCCCAAGAAGGGTTAAGGATGTGTTAGGAGAAGGGATAAGGATGTTTTGGAAGGCAGCATCTGTCTCTGCAGAGTAACATCTCCCTGGGTCTAGCAGAGAAAAAACTGTTTATGAAGGATTTCCCCTGAACATGTGAGCCTGTGTCTGCCTGTCTTCTCAGGTGGAAAATGCATTTCATGAGACAAGTAATTGAGCTGTAGGTAAACAGGGAGAGCAAGCAGATGTGCTTCCTGCAGTAAGAACATTTTTTGTCTTTTCCCATTCTTCACTCTGTCATCTGTCTCTAGTAACACGGTGATGAAAATACTCCTCCTCCCCTGGGCAGAAGAGGTCTCATATTGATCCAGAGCCATATGATTTGCCTTCCCTTTTTTGACATTCTTGGGTTGCTCCCTCTGGTATTTTCCTTTGTATTAATTCCATTTTTTTTTTTCCTCCTCTTAAAGGATCTCAAAAGATCCTCAGTCTTGCTTATGTAACACCTGAACCTACAAGACTAGAAGATGACAATTGACACACAAATCAGGGTGTCTCTCTTAGTCCTGCATTCACACGTATATGTTTAAAGACAGATGTTTGCCCTGGGCCTTTTTCTATTAAGGTCATTCTCTGCATAGTTAATGGTTTTCATTTTTTCTTCTGTTGTGCCATTATTTGATAGGATTTAGTCAACTGTGGAAATCAGATAGTGCTGGTTTTGTTAATTATCCCATTTGTACATAAATTTCCCTTCAAGCAATGATTGCTGTTTTTCACAGGTACAATGGGAATGCATTAACCCCAAGTACAAGGCAAAGAAGAAGAATTACAAGAACTCAGGCATTGTCATCCTTAACCAGTGCAAGGTAAATATGTGTTTTGTTCTTTGTTTCTTTAGTCATCTCCAGCGACCTATTTTAATGGTGTTTGTAAATATAGGAATGGATGGAATTGCCTGTAGAACAGCAATGGAAGTGGATTGTCATAGTTTAACCTCAACCAGCAGCTCAGCCCCACACAACCACTCATTGCTCATTCACCCCCTCTGAGAGAATCAGAAGAGTGAGAAAACTCATGAGTTGAGATAAAGACAGTTTAATAGGTAAAGCAAAGCCACACACACAAGCAAAGAAAAGCAAGAAATTCATTCCCTACTTCCCGTTGGCAGGCAGGTGTTTGGCCACCTCCAGGAAAGCTGCCTGTCCCCAGCTCTCCTCTCCTGTTCCTTCTGCCCTGCACCTGCAGCTGTGCCCTGGAGTAAGCAATACCAGACTCACATCTGCAGGCTTTTGCCAACTGGCCTTTGGTTTGTTTCCCTTCTAGTGATTCCATCTTTGCTACAAATTTGTTGTTCCTTCTAAACTAGCAGCAAAATTTCCACTGATTTCCCACTGAGAAGGAGCAGAACTTGGTTCTACTTTTGATGTGATTTTTCTGTAGTTTCAGAATTTTAATATTTCCTCTGCTTACATTTTTGTTGCTGACTCAAACAATACTTTCTTCCTTTCCCTTATTTTCAGTTGGTCCCTTCCCTCCTTCCAGTTGACTTTTTCCAGGTAATTCTCTGATGTTTTAGCAGTACATAGCTAAGCTGAATGTCTTGCTTTCTTGTCTGCAGATCCACAAGATGCATTCTTTCTTAGATTATATCATGGGAGGCTGCCAAATACAGTTTACAGTAAGTGTCTTACTTTTCTATCCTGTTCTAAAGAAAGGGAATCCCTTTAGATACTGATTTGCTGCTTTCACAGAGAAATTATTCTTACAGGCTGTTCCTTGGTAAATTATTAAGGTGTTCTTGCAAAATGAATTAAGCCCAGAAAATAAAACTATGCAAATGCAGTAAGATTTTTCTTACACCTGCTGTTTTACTTCTGTGGTTTGCAACAATGACAATCATATTGCAAAAAGTAAAACCAGCTTCATACAAGGTGAGAAGCTAAGCTGGTATTGTCCAGACAGTTCCATCTGAGCTACACCTAGTCCCAAAAGCTGGAGAACTGAAATAGCCTCTGTGACAGACCTGACCAGCCTTTGGCTTTGGAGCCTTGATTTGTTCACAAGAGTTTCAAATAAATTCCCTTTCTGGGACTGAGTCACGGGGGGAAATTCCATCTCATGTGCCTTTAGCTACTTTAGATGCCCTGTTCATCAGCCCTGTGGCTAGTATTCCCTCCAGAATGAGTCCACACTAAAGCAAGTTGGTTCCATTTCTATTAGCTGGAATGGATTTGGGATTGAGACTCTGCTGGTACATGCATTGTTGTTGTTGTTGTCTTAATGTTAATGACATTGCTGTTGAGCTCACACTGTGTGCAGGCAGCACGGTACAACTGCAGTTTGAAAGGGCACTTGCTGAGGGAGGGAAATTGGGATGCCAAGTGTACATTTGATAACAAAAAGCTGTAGTATGATGTACCTGCTAATTTAAGGCAATAATGAAGGCTTTGGTGACATCATGCTGTGTGCTCTCAGGATACTTTGTACATCTATTGTAGGAACATAGTTTGTACTTGGAGAAAACGTCTCTGAAAAACTAAAGTCAACTTTGCCTTCACTTTAAAACCATTTATTAAGGAGCTTTCATCTATAGAGATCAATAGTGCTGATTCCAGCCTGCTATTTTTACCACTGCCTATTGCAAGCCCTGTATCTCTTATCAGCCAGAGTGCCTAGCTGCAGAAGTGTTGGGAAGGTGGCAGTGCAAGGGGGGGTCTGTAGTCAGAAGACATTTTCATCACTTCATGAAATATAGCAGAAAGGGTGTGTACCATGCACAAAAGGAACTGTAATAGAAAGATCTGTTGGACAGATTCTCTCTCACTGCAGGTCACAGTACTGGGCAGGCTGATGCATTCCTGACAGATCTAGGAGAAGGTCCACGCTGTGTAGGATGTTCTCAGTGCAACGAAAATGACCCTTTTACAAGGCTGAGGGGAAAAAAAAAAGGACAAAGAGCATAGTTATTGCTGTTACCTTCTTATTTAACTGTGGGGAGATGGCTGGTACATTGCAACAGGTACAGTTAAAGATACACTGATAAAAATCAAAACATGCACCCTGTAAGAACGATTCCTGCTCCACTGCCCACAAGATTAGCTCAGCTGTGCTATTAGCCTAGCTTCTGTCAGGCATTCACTGAGTTTTTCAGTTCCTTGCCTTGTGTATAAGGACAAGACCCTGGTACCGCTGGGCAATGCCAGAAGAGCAGAGCTCTGCACTGTGATTTGGGATTGTGCAAAGTAACAGCCCTCATCTGGCTTCTGAGTCCTCCCCTGGGGAGTCAAACAGAGATTTGGATCAAAGCCAGGCACTCTGCATCCACAAACAAATAACCATAAAGGCTTCATCCAAGGAAATTAGGGTATTTTTTGTTTATCAGCAGATCTCTGCTGCAAGGACCGTTTCCAAACAGGAAGCTTGTTCTGGGCAGGGTTGTTTTCTTTCCCAAACACCAGCCACAGACTTTTTTCTGAAGCCCGGTGCTTATTCCTGCACTGTGAGCTTGTTTGCAGTTCCAGAGCCTTTCACCGTGGCTAACAGCCATGACTAAAGACTTGTCCACTTCTGTCTGATCCGCCACTCAACTCTTGTTCATATCTGTTTTGAGCTGATCAGTAAAAATGCCTACTCTTATGTTTCTCTGTCACATAGTGACATTTTTCCACTTTATAGTCAGAACAAAAAATTAAGATTAAATTAGTATCAGAGAAAATATAACTCAAACCAGGACAATCTTTTTCAGGAAATATGCACACCCTGGATAATAATTTTTTAAATAAATATTCCAAAACTAAGCTCATCCATACCAGTATTGATGGGTTCACCTTTGGTATCACAAATCACTAGTGTTTCTTTCTTCCTCAGTTACTTAAACACATGCAAGTTCCCCTTGATTTATTTGTGTCAAATCAAGCTGTCATTTTCACAAAAAGATGTATGTGGAAAAGAGACTGCAGTGCCTGAGCAGCTAGGAGGGAGGCAGAGGTGAATGATTACTGTATTTACAAGCCAAATCAGCCTCTTATCTCCTGACTGACATGTGGTGAGGTACTGGGCCTTCAGAGTTAATCAAAGCGATGAAGGGATTTCCAAGCTAACTAAAACCCAGTGAAAAATATTTTTTTTTTTAGCCAACAGAGATTGAAAATCAGAAACAGTGCAGAAAAGCCATGCTGGCTTGACCCAGTATGATTTTTTTTTCTTTTAGAAGAAATAAAAAATAGAAATAAATATAATAATTTTAAAATAACATAGAAATATTTAAAAATTAAAA
>JAOEGS010007354.1:105780-128628 GCA_025447755.1 Corythornis vintsioides | reverse complement strand
TTGCAACAAACCAACACCAGCTTCCACACACAGCTCCCAGGAAGGTCATATATTAAAACATATTTTTCAATTAAATGTGATACTTAAGAAAAAAAGTTTTGGAAGAACACTCCCTTCTTGGTGTTGCTTTTTCACCCACAAAATGGCAGTTTTATCTTTTTTCTTTTTCCCCCAATTATGTCTTTTTCCAAGTACTCTTCAAACACTACAGTCCATTTTCTGCCCAGTTCCAGCTAATTGTTAATATTTTTTAAAATCCTAAGGATGCTGATGTTTTTTAGAAGCAAAAAGAAATCCACTAGTTCAATGTGCCTGCTGATTAGGAACTTAGCTCAAAATCCACTGAAGAATAGAAGAGGTTTGTGTATTGCAGTATGAACAACTTTTAGATCAAAGTCATTTAATTCCCTGCTTTTGCTGGTTTGATTGGGAAATGGTATTACAGTCTTTCTGTTTCAAAAAAAAGTGTTGTGTTTATTGTGGGGTTTTTTTTAAACTGGAGATTTGTTGTGATTTGAAGAAGGAAAATTCAGTTCCTAAAATGAGAGCTTCCAGGCTGTTTCAGTCTGCAGTACGTTTGCAAGACTGAATTATAAATTCTGGAAATAGGATGTCATAGTTAAAAAATGCATGGTGAGCCTTATGTGTAGTTCTGAATGAGATCTTATGTGGTATTTCAGCTGATGACATTGTGATGGAAGATGAACCACAGATGTGGCTGGAGAAGGTAGATGCAGCCAGAGCTGTGCAAACCATTGCACTGTTTTAAATTCTTGTTACTTGGCCACAAAAAAATATTTTTTTTGCAGATAGATGGAATTTCAAAATGAAGTGCTTTTTTCTCAGCCAAAGGGGGAATCCTTTAGCTGAAGATTAGAAGGCAAGGTTGTCTGGAAATGCTGCCTGCTGTTACTCCAGGTATAAATTATTAGCAGTATCAGGATTTCATCCCGGGAAGTGAAATTTAACCTTCCCTACAACCCCATCAAACTGGACTAACTGAACTGTGTGCAGAGAAATAACTGATAGGGGGAAAATTGATTTCACCCCAGTGCTGTTGTTCCACCCCTTTGTAGGGAAAGAGACTGTTGTATAGCACAGCAAGGAATATTTCTACTAAATATCCCAAATGTATATTTTATAAACAAAAGAGTATTTGTCTGTCAAAAACATGCAGGAAAGAGTTCTTTATAGTGATCACGAACACACTGGGAAAACTTATAAAGACAAAGGACAGGATGAGGTACAACTAGAAAGGAACATAAGAAGAAGAAAGAGTTTGGTAAGTGCCTTCTCTTTGCAGGAAACGACCTAGGAAAGATTACATCTGTCACTCAGCAAAGAGAGAAAGCTTTTGACAGATCACCCTAAGAAAGCCTTTTTTGCTTTCATCTTCACTACGGGAATCAGCTGTGATCAGATTGCAAAAATAATCAAGACCAGTGCCAGAATAGTGGGAGCTCCAGCTACAGTAGGAAGAAGTTTCAAGAGCATTTAGACAGCACATAGATAAGGTCAGGCCATTAAACTCACATTTTCAGAATATCAGAACTCCCAGTGATCATCCCTGAAGACTTATGGAGGACCAGGGATTTCCAGAAGACTCAGACCAATGCAAACACAGCAGCTATCTTTGAAATTGAAGGGTAGAAAGGGACCACTGGATCATCTTACCTCTGTTTGCATAAAAACACTAAAACAAAATAGTTACACTATCCATCAGAACTTAGAATAAGGTTTTTGGAGGCAAACAATAGACAACATGGATTTATTCAGGATAAATTATGTCAAACCTACCTAATCACATTCCATGACAGTGTGACAGATCTTTGGACAGAGAATTCACATTTCTTGACTCCTGTTAATCTTCTACCACTGCCTCAGCTAGAAGCCTCACTGAGGTGAGCTGCAGGATATCCTCCCAGTGACACTACTGCAGGGGCTGGAAGAAGTTGGGAAATCATATTCCAAAGTGATACCTTCAGAGACCATTCCCAGGCTGGGATAATGTCTGGAGTTGGTCCTGGGCCCAGCAATAATCACATCATTTTATTAATATTTTAGAGGGTGAAACAGAAAATATTTTGCACGGTATCTGCAGATGGTACCAAGCTAAGGGGAACAGCAACAGCCTTTGAAGACAGCATTGTAATACAGAATGATCTTGACAAATTGCAGAAACAGTCTGAAAAAATAGGATGGAATTCAAGATGAATCAGTGCAAAGTTGTCACTGATGCATAATCAGCTGTTCAAATATAGGACGGGGACAACTGATTACAAAGCAGTTCTGCAAGAAAGCATCTGGGGTTACAGTGAATCAGAATCTGTACATGAGTCAACAGTGTCATGCTGTTGCAGAAAGGGCATATGTCAAACTGGGACATATAAACAGGAGTGTCATATGTTAGACATGTGCAGTAATCCCAGTTGGTGCCACGAAGATTTCAAACATAATACAGCATTCAGTGTTTGGTGCTGCACTTTGAAGCATATGTTGTCCAGCCACAGAACAATGAAAATAATGCCAGGTCCAGAAAACATGACCTACAAGGAATGACTGAAGGAATTGGGATTGTTTGGTGAGTAGATGTAGTAAGTCTTGAAATATAATAAAAATTTCTCCAAAGAGGAAGGAAGAAACCTCTTCTTCATTTAATTTCAGAACAGCATAAGGAGAAGCAGAGAGGTTCCCAAAAAGCATTCAAGAAGAGTAAGGCTACTGGTATAGATTGCCCAGGGGACCTGTTGAATCTGCATTGCACTGGTCAAGTGTACCCCAAGAGTAAAACAAGTGTAGTTAATCCTGTCTCTGGGAAGAGAGGACTGCACTGGATCACTTACCAAGGTACTCTGTTTTCTGTAAGGAATCCTCAGTCTGTCTGTCAAGTTGATTCTTTCAAAATCATTGCAATTCAAATTAAAAAAAAATCTTCTTTTCCCCAGTAATTCTGAATTTGAAGGAAGTAAACATTGAAGCTGACAATATCATCAGCTGGCAATATTATTACATATTGAAAAACTTTCATTTATCAAACCCAAGGAGTTTCTAACATTTATTTTCTTTGTAGAACTTGTGTGAATTTTCACTTTTTCTTTCTCTGAAATGGTAGGGAAAGTGTGAAGGGGGTCATCAACTCCAAGATGAATTTCATTGAAGATGAGTTATGTACCTACATATATATAACTCCTAGGAAGTCAAAAAAAAAAAAAAGAAAGAAAGAAACCTCCCTTCACATTTTATTATCAGCATAGCAGCCACAAAAAGAAAGCCAGACAAAAAAAAAAAATAAGAGAAGACTCTTCAAGTAACATAGATGAGTTTGTTGTGACTACTCATGATGGGAACTGTTATCAAAGTCAAGTACACAAAGCATATTTGGCCCTTTATTGTTCACAAAAATGTAAAATTTACTATAACGCACAACATATCACACACATTATTTTGAAAAATCAGACCAAAGCCACCCCAAAGCTATAGCAATAGAGGATTTTCACTATCCCAGGTCACACTATTGTTCCATGTAATCTGCATCTAACCAAGAAATTGGAAAACATATAAGAACATACCTAGTTGATTGTATTTTGCTGTATTTGGGGGGAGAAAATTCCTTCCAGATCCCAGTGGGGAATTCAGCTCATGCCCTGAAGCATGAGATTTGATTACTCTTTTTTGAACATGCATAACTGCCATTGCTATTACTGGTCATAACACTTTGTCAGGAAAGAGAAATATTATTCTGTAATGTAATAAAAATAGATACAATTCAATACAGCTTCAGAATCATTTGCTACATTTCCAAAGTAAACATTAAGCACCCATCAAGATTATTCCATTGGATAAGCCAAGGAAGTCTCCAGTGCTATCTGTTCTTTTTATTATCTCTAATTTTCAAGTGTGCAAAAATGCTTTCAGTAAATATTATGGGTTCTTCCTGTGCTAAAAGAGATGCTAAATGACCTTCACCAACTAAGTTATAAATAACAGTAGCAGGGAGCACACAAATGCTGTATAGTTTCAGCTCTATTCAAACCTACCAGCAAATTCTGACCAGTGGATAAAAATGGACACCAAATTCTGCTTGCTTTTTTTCCCCTTCTTCATAATCCCACCCCAATTCCCTCTTGAAAGGCATTCTGTTCTGTCAGCCATAATGGCATCTGCTGGTGGAGACAGGAAGCCATAAATCTGTAGGGTTCCTCTCGACCAAGCCTTGTTAATGCTCCCATTTATCACTGAGGATAGGGTGCCATCTCACTAGTGCTCTACTCACAAGTCCATCTTCTCAATTTCCCCTTCCCAAAGGAGTAACCATTTAAAACAGTGACTTTCTCATCTTGCATGTTGAGACTGAAAACGCCACTGATACAAATACCATACTCAGTGTGTAGCATTTGGATTTAAGCCATGACTCTGGAGAACAATAGCTGCTACTTGCTGATCCCAGACTACACTGAATCGCTGCTTTGCTTACATCTAGAGCCTCTATCTTTTCAACTTGCACAAAAGTAGCAGATCCCAGATGGAGAGGTTGAAAACTGAGGGGACTCTGTCATTTGCCCCCCTGCCCAGACAACTTCTAGTGTAACACCAACACATTACACTGTATTGCATGGTTTGGGACTATTATTAATAAAATATCACCGTGTTAAACCAGCATTTAATACATTTCTTCATAATAAAACAAGCTATGTTGCTCAGAGATGCGTTATCTTTCTACGCAGCCCAGGGAGGAAAGGAAATACAAACCCAACTAGAAGTATCTCCATTTTTCTGATTTGGGAACCAAGATGCAGAAGCTGAGGGTTTCAAAACCACACATCAAGGCAGGATGAAACGTGAAAACAAAATCCTAGTTTGCCACCCTGCCACTGAACTACCTGGTCCAGGTCCAGAGCCACACTTACAAATCAGGCGCTGTGTCATTTCTTGTCATCGCTGCCCCACTGCCGCAGATGCTACATCCCCTCTCGGCCCTGTGTTTATTCCTGAATGAACTGGAGACAAAGCAGAAATTCCTCTGGTGTGCACCAATGGGATTTTACACGTGCTGCACACAGGTATAAGAGGTTTGTGAAGTTCTGACTGATTCAAGCAGAGCTGTTCACTTCTGAGTGAGTTATGCTAGGCAGAAGTGGAAAAATGAATATTTTATACTAGTGTTATGCTATTTTATCTTTCAAACTGAGCATTTGCTTGCACCAATAAATACTTTCAAATTGCTTATAAAAATTGCTACAGTTCATACAGAGAAGGCTATCAAATAATTTAAATGAAATCAGTTAGGTGGACACTTTCATAAACACATTCTTGTATTAGCTGCTAAATACAAAGGTCACTTAGGGGTCTTGCTGTAGAAACTCATTCCCTGCCTGAGCTGCGGGACTGAGGTTTGCAGATCACTGGTGACACCAACTATAACACAGCGGCTCTCACTGGTGCTTTGTAACAGAGCCTGACCCAACACATTGATTCTACATGGATGCAAAATCTTCCTATTAAACCAAATAGTTTAATGTGAAAGATACAAAAGAATAAAAAAAAACTATCGAAGAAGTCAGTTCTGCAGCAAACTCTGGAACTGGGCTGCGGAGCATTGCAAAATCTGCTGTTAAGAGGTCTTACACACATTGTAGTTAACATACAGAAATTAATCCATCCTTTCAGCCCCAAATCACTTTCATACCTTTAAGGTGTTAACAGCAGCTGTGGAAAAAAAACAAAAACAAAAACCCCCTACCCAACCTGAAATGAATAAATGGGGCTGGGGAAGTTTTAGGGTACCCATGTTTTAGGGTACAAAACTCTGGTGTCATCTGCACCTCCTTGGCCTGGCAGCTTGTTGGGCTCTCTGAAAGGGTGAGAAACTCTGTGTGGTTGGGCGGGACATAGATTGGGCTTTGCCGTGAGGTTGCAGAAGGAGCTGATGGACGTGCCCGGTTCCCTCTAAATGTAGGTGTGAGAAGGAATTCGGAGAGCAGAGGGTGCTTTGTGTGCCACAGACTGCCCGTGTGCTGCTGGGCTCAGCGGTAGCCCTGTGCTTTCCTGCTACAGCAGGGCCTCGGATGAAGCCTTTCACCTGAACTTCACCAAACTTTACCTTTACATCCAGCCAGCTGCTTCCTCCTGCTCTTCCTAGCACAGGGGCAGCCGACAGCGTGAGGAATAAGATCACAGGAGCTGAAGGGCCTCCGTTCCCCCAGCGCTGAGCTCTCCGCAGGCATTTACACCTGAGGAAACACGGCTCGCCCGCCAGCCGCCGGCCGCTGGTGCAGCGAAACGGCAAGAGCCACCCGGGGGAATTGCCTCGAATCCCCGTTATTCCAGGGAAAACGCTTTTCTCCAGTGGTAGCGGCAGCAGGACGCTGCACCCACCCCCCACCCTCCGCCTCCGTCCTCGGGGCCACCCCGTCGCAAGCTGCCCCCGCCCCCGGCTGCCGCGCGCTTCCCGCCACTCTCCGCAGCGCCCCCCCCGGGAGGCGAACTCGCTGGGGTCGCCTGTGGTGGACGCGCGTGGGCGCGGAGCGGAGCGGGTCAGCGCGGAGCGGTGCGGCGAGGGGCGGTGTGGGGCGACCCAGGTGGCGGCGGGCCCGGGGCCGGCGCGCCCTGTCTCTTTAATAAACTGCTCTGCCGCCTGTCTGCGCGGAGTAAATTTCATCCTGTCATCAGGTCGCGGAGGAGGAGTTTGTTAATGTTCAGTTTGCTCAGTGGATCGATGTTTGCTGGCATCGCCTCGCCCTGCCTGTGTGTGTGTGCGCGCGTGTGTGTGTGCGTGTGCCTGTGCGAGTGTGTGTGTGTGTGTGTGTGCGTGTGAATAGCAGATTTCCTTCCATCCAAAGCCTCCCTGTCCTCTCCCATATCACTCACTGCCTGGCATCTGACAGCACGGAACCTGCAGCGCTCCGCGCACACACACGCACGCACACACACACCACGCACACCCGGGCACCGCTCCGCCATACAGCTCTGCGAGGAGGAGGAGAGGAGAGGAAAGGGAGGAAGCAGCCAGCCCCACAGTCTTTCCAGAGCTGCCTTTTTAATATATACATATCTATTTTGTTATTTATTTATTACCATTCTCTGGCACTGTGGGCGCCTTTCATTTGCTCCTGAGCTTGGATGTTTGAATCAAAGCAAAGCAAGTGTTGCAACAGTTAAAAAAAAAAAAAAAAAAAAAGCCAACCAAGAAAAAAAAAAGAGAGAGAGAGAAAGAAACCTAGATCTCTAAAATAAAATAAAAACCAAACAGGTTCCTATCAGTGAAGTGGAAAGGAGGGGGGCAGGGGAGGCTTGAGGGGGGTGTTGGGGAAAGCAGCTGAGAGGCAGAGGCAGAGAAACACGACTCAGGAGCGTCTCAGGGCTCTCGGATCTGGGGACAGAAGTGAGATTGGAGAAAGTAGAGCGATGCCAAGGAGGAAACAGCAAGCACCCAAACGGGCTGCAGGTAAGGAGAAGCCATCCACTTACACAGCCTCTGTCTCTCCACTCCTTCCAATCCTACCCCCATCTTTATTATTATTTAGGGTCACCCTTGCTTTTCCGGGCTGGATCTTTATTTATTTATCCCCCCTCCCCCTCCCTTTCCCTTCGTAACTCTGTGGAGCCAGTTTCATTCCTTATTGCCAAGATCTTTACTCTGACATGGGCTGTCCCCTTCCACCCTCCCGCCGCTCCCATCGCGCTCGGTCCCCGCTGCCTCCTGCTCCGAGCTCCCATCCTGCCCTGGCTAAACTTTTCCCCCCAACTTTCTTCCACTCGGCTCCCCTTCTCCCCCGGCCCCTTTCCCCCCTTACCGAACCGAAAGCAGCCTCCCATTTGCTTCCTGCTGTAGTCTTCTTTTTTTTTTTTTTCTTTTTTCTCCCCCCCCCCCCTTTCTGATTTTTCCCCCTCTCCTGGTGGGTTTTGTTTTTAAAACGTGTGTTTCGCGAGGTGGGTCGGTGTGGTTTATCTTTTATTTCGCCGTGTTTCTTGTGGCAATGCTGGCCGGGTGTGTGTGTGTGTGTGCGTCGTGTATGCCTGAAATAGTACAGGGACTGTCTCTGCTGATGAACCCGGTGGGGAAGTTCAGCCTTTGATCATCAGTGGTGAAAATTGCAACAGGAAATAAAATGAAACGTTGTGACTGTTAAAAGACAATTCACATTTTCAAATCAAGTCCTTCTTTTGTTTTGTAGCCGAGTTTATATATTCGCACATGCCAAGTGGTTTTGCAATTTTTTATTTTTTTTTAAAGAAGAAAACAGTTTGCAACTTTGGAAGTGTTTTGTTTTGTCCTTTGTAGGGTGTTCTTTTTCTTTTGGGGGCCAAGAAAAAGAAACAGATGAGTGGGCCTGTATAGTAAATCTTTTCAAAGAGTTTTCTTTCAGGCTGCTTAATTGCTTTTTATTTTTTTTTAATAGTGTGGTGGGGTTTTGTTTCTGGGAAGCGCAATATGGAAGTTCATTTTTCTTCTGCCAGACCCACCCACTGAAAAATCAGCTTTCCAGTTGATTGCCAGCTTTGATTTGACATTTGATTGATCACCTGTCATCTTGCTGCCTTTGATCTATTCATTCTTGATATATATCAATAAATCACTCACCATGGTAACCCAAGTGCCAATGACGTAAGGCTTGCCCTCTAGATTCTCTTAGCCAGACATGCACAATTATTATCTTGTTTGGCTTTAATGGAGGCGGGTTTTTTCCCTTCTTTTTTTTTTTTTTTTTTCTTTGGGTCCTTCATCAGATTAGTTCTCTAAAGAAAACTAATTTTTTATCATTTTAGTTTAAAGACAGTTTGCTGATTTTTTCCTCCCCCTTCTGAATATTTTCTAGGTGTAGCATGTTATATGTGGGACGAAATGTATGAGCAAGTTTAGTGGCATACTTGAATAAACTTTGTAAAGTAGTGCTTGGGATTCATTCAAAGGTAAATGTTATTTCAGAGAAACTAGGACATACATAACTTTTATAAACTTACATATTTTCCATATTCATATAGGTGTAGGACAGTGGTATGCAGACAGTCTTCTGGGACGTGACCAGTGAATGTACCTATGCAGGTTGCTAGTGTGATTCCTGGCAAGCAAAGATCCCCTTT
This sequence comes from Corythornis vintsioides, assembly GCA_025447755.1. NCBI lineage: Eukaryota > Metazoa > Chordata > Aves > Coraciiformes > Alcedinidae > Corythornis > Corythornis vintsioides. The sequence continues at coordinate 119,547 of JAOEGS010007354.1, read as the reverse complement.
AACCATAAATAATAATTAAGCTAGAAACGTATATATGTATTTGGAAGAACTCTGTTTTATTCACAAAGGTGTTATATCTGAATAGGGCATTAATGTGTTCAACTTGCAGGATAAATAGCTGTCTTTTTTCATGGATGCTGATCATCACAGTGACAGTGCTAGAATTGCTCTTTTTTTTTTCTCTCTGTCAGGAGTATGAGGCTTCATTTTATTTTGTTTACAAAGTGGAATTTTCACTTGGAATATTTGTAGTATCTTTTTTTTCTAAGAGGATCACCCTTTTCCTTTCTAGAATCATAGGCTACAAATAAGTAATTTTTTTTTTTGTGAGCAAAGCCCATGCTCTTGTTTCCCGGGATTTCCCTGCTGAGAATACAGTAAGATGTTTTTTATCCAGAATGTTACAGTATATTTGAGAATCTTAATGATGAGAGAGAAATTTGAATGACCACTATTACATCTCTCCTTCCCTATTCTGACTATAAAATGTGCTTTTCTCTTCAGTGGTGCATTTCCTTGATTATATTTGTCCTCAGATCAATGTTGTTTCAGGTGAGCAAAATACTGCCAGTGCAGTCCAGTTTCATCCAGCATAACCGATTGGAAGTAGTTCTCCTGCTTTGAAGTTGTATTTGTGTTTGTGGCGGGTTGGGGGTTTCAAAGAGCAGACATGCCTGTTGTATATAGTTCTTAAAACTGACTTTCATTTTCAGGGATAGTACTGAGGTTCTGTTTTGTATGGTGAAAAATACCTGAGTGACACTAGACAGACTGTGCAGGAAGAAATGACTCGCTAATCAAGGCTGATAGCAAAAGTCCTTACTCCTTTTATTTAAAGGAGTTAATACATTATATATTACTTAATTTTCACTTTTATTTATTTTTTGTTTTACAAGTTCAAAGGTATCAGTTGCACTGCATTTTGTCTTGATGGCAGCAGAGATATTGAAGAGAAGTTTTCAACTTTTAGCTTCTTTAGATAGTTCACCTCCAACGGAAGAAAAATGATAAGCCTTATGATTCTGGACATGCCTGCTTTTGTCATTGCTTAAAATTAAATACTATGCACAACTGTAAATAATTACTACCATGCACTGACTTTGAAAGCAGGTTTCTAGTTTGATTAATGAATAATGTAAAGGTTAGAGAGAACCAGCGAGTGAATCAGAAGTGAAGTCCTGCTGCTAGATGAAAATCTATCTAGAGAAATATACGTGGCAATTTTGTCCTTGTCTATTATTAATTTTAAGCCTTGTATTCCTAAGAAATATATTACGGACCATTGTAATGAAACAAGGTAGTGTAATTGGATAAATGGGGCACTATTTATGTTTGATAATGGGGATTTTTGATCTCAAATTACACTTTAAAAGACACTCTATTTCGTATCAACACTGAAACTATGTCAAATGCATTTTGATCTTCCCAGGGCCGATTTTTTTCTGAATCGTCATTCCTTTTTGAGATCGTCATTTCCATTTAGATAATTCTTGCAGCAGATAGTTACAGCTCTTTGTATCTGTGCCTGCTTTAGTATCATACTTCTGTTTACAATAAACAACCCATTTGTGTTGTAGCTTTCACCCAATTGAATCATAAAGGGCTTTACAAACTGTGAGCCTAATTCTGCTCTTGCTCAGGTGCAAATCAAAAATAGCTTTACTAGCAACACTGGTGCAGTTGCCCTGAGTACTGTCTGCTCCTGCGAGTAAGAAGAGACTCAGGCCCAGAAAGTACTTCATCTTTCAATGAAATGCAGCCACCTCTGGGGTAGAAGTCTTGTAACAATTCCATAACAAATGGTAATATATTAACAGAACGGTGGAAAAAGGGTGGGAGCAAAGCAGAATTGCTATTCAGATTTTATTCCTAGGGGTATGAAATAGCTTTCAAACACAATTTCACTGGATTAAACTCTCCTTTTCCCTGCAGCTTGTTTAAATGTGCATATTTTATTATGTGATCATGAATTGCTAGTTTGCTTTTTTAAAGCCTGCAAAGAGGAATCTGGACTTAACGCCTTTTCCGGCTGCAATTTCACATTTCTCCTTTTCTTTCTCTCTCAGCTCCAGTAGGCTATCTAAGAACCAAAGCTCAGGGAAAGTACATCAGCAACAGCTATCAGGCGCGTTTATTTTGTTTATTGGCGCTGTAGAATAACACAGTCTTGTTTTTGGAAGAGTCCTCACAGAGCAACAAACAGAAGATGATTAGCAGAGTACTTTAAAGCTGCAGTTCGCACCATAGTAGTAAAAGGTTATTTAAAACAGAAACATATTTAGAAAGTGAAATTCTGCTTCTTGCAGAGAGCAGGGTAAATGACCAGCTAGGTCCAGTATGTGTATTTCTGTGATGAAAGGAAGCGATTTATACATGTATTAATAACCAAGAGAGTTGTGGCTTTTTTAAGCATTATTTGTGTCTTTTATTATAGGGGCAATAGAAGCAGGTTCCAAGCAAGCAGTACTGAATGAAACTGTAGAAATGGCAGCACTGCTTTGTTTAAACATCCTCCAGAAAAGCAAGTGTACATCAAAACCACCTAAATAGCTCATGCCTCAGAACCTTTCAGTTACTGTGCACATCACAGTGCTGACAGATGACAAAAAAGCCAAGGTGTTCATAAACAAGAGGAGCCTTTAAATCCTGGTTAATTAAATATATTCCAAAATAGGTACTTTTGCAACTAAAGAGACACCAAAATTAGTCGCCATCTGCATTAAATTCTGGAATCGGCTACTTAGCCCAAAGCTGCTGTGTAATTTTTTTCCCATGTCAAAACTCAGGCCTGAATGGGACAATTTGAAATGAAATAATGTTCATTGTAGTTACTGTTTCCTTATTTCAGTTTTATTCTAGCGTACCAAAGCACAGCATATTATCACTGTATAAAGTGTGGGACTCACCAAGAGTTCAGCCCCTGTGACTGTGTAATAAATGATGTTTCCATCAGTAAATGACACCATTTTATAGCACTTTAAAAAACATGTTCATTGTCAGAAATTCTTTTGCATCAATGCTCTCCCTCTTCTATGCTCTCTAATTGAAAAGCCCATTTTCTTCAAAACTGCAGGATTTTGGTATTTCCTCCTAGAGCTTGCTCCTCCTGATTTTTGCTCTCATTCGCAGCACCCACCTCAAGTAACTGTTTCCCATAAGAGGTCCCTGGAGTTCCTCCGTAGCACAGGGTGTGCCTTTCTCCCATCATTTTACTTCCCATCCCGATGAGGACATCACTCCCAGAGAGCAACTCCAGACTCGCGGAGAGAAAAAAAAACTGTCAGTTGCTGTGGCTGCAGTTCCCAACTTAGCAGCAGCAAAGGGAATGGAACTGTACTCTATCAATTACAGTTGGAACCAGAGGCTAAACACTTATTGTGTTAAGCTATTGTGCAGATCTTAAGAGCTCAAATGTAAAAAAAATACCATGTCAGCTAGTGGAGGGGAGAATCAGGCCTGGTTCTTCTACTGGATGACGTATTATTAGCAAATGCAAAGTAATATTATTCAAATTCTATTTAATGCCTCTCGGGTTTAGACATGTGTGTACCATATTACGCCTTAAAAGGGGGGATCTTATTGAATTTACTGCTAAAATAAGCCTTTGTTTTTTCCTCTTCTCTGCAAAATGAAAGTATTTGTGAAGTTTCACCTCTAAAGCGTGCTCATGCAAGCAGAGAGACATTTTCATCTGTCTCCGAATCTGATACAGGAGTCAATTGGAAACACATTACACTCTCAGATGAAGTCTTACATTTCATTTGTGCAAGAGCAGTGATTTTTCATTACCTATTTAATTACAATAATTTACATGAGAGTGGGTCCAGTTCCACAGCTCTTACTCAGCACTTTGCTTCAGTGGGTAACTGGCCTGTGTAAAGTCTTTCTGTGTGAGACTGGGCTGTTTAGCTACAACATCAAACATACACATTTCTTTAGTAACGCTTTGCCTTTGAATGGGGATCAGATTATTCCTTAAGCTTTAAATCTGTGGAGAGTTCTGCTTCTAACTTGTGTTGCTGATGGTTGCATGCTCTTCTTTTCTGTATAACTGAGATATTCGGCTTGCTCAGCTAACTTCTCAAACACAATTCCATTCTCTGTGTTAATTATCGAACACTGTTTCATGATACCAGTAGATGGTATGGTCTTTTAAAGAATACTTTTTTAATGTGCAGTGTTAGTGTTGAGCTGCAGCTCTCAGGAATATGCACAGAGACAGTTTTGCAAATCGGAAGCCTAAAAGTTCTGTGTAGTTTTAGGGACTAAAATGATTTCTTTCTCATTAAAGTGACCTCTCACTTGAGGCTGTTGGATCTTGGCACCGAGTCATTTTTACCATGTTATAATAACGGCTTCTGAAACTTAGAAATACTTTGACAGCAAACTGTGTATTTTTTAAGGTTTCAAGGAGAAACACATCATAGAAGCACACTGTTTCCCATTAGATTTACACATCCCTCTTTAACTGTTGCTGGCTTTCCATCCGTTTTTCAGGCAAAAAGAAGTGGAAAAACTGGTCTTATGATTTAAGTGTTGCATTAAGTGTTTCATTTAGAAAAATAAAGAGAATCTTTGTTCCCCTAAAGGGACTGCTTTTCCCCTTTGCACTAGGAGAAAGAAAGTCACAACAATAGGTTCAAAATTACAGGATACAATCATGGACAATACATTGTTTATAACGTACAGCACCTGACGGCCCCAAGTATTAGTAAATTTCCACAGTTAAATAGAGCAAACAGTCCTAAATGTGTTGGAAACAGACCTTCTTCAATAGATCTGTTACCTGCAAAAAGGAAAGACAAGCACCTGCCTGAGAGAGTGATGCACCATACTTATTAACAGAAACAGGAAAGCTCTGTTGTTTAGAGCAGTTTTTAATTATTCAACCTACATTTGCCCAACTGTTAAAACTCCTGTGATGCTAAGAATTGTGTCCACTGAAAGTCCTTTTTAGCATTTACTTTCTTTAAACCTTCAGTTCCTGGAGTCTGGTGATTATGCAAGTGCCCAAGATTCATTTTAAGCAGAAAATTTATTTTAAATTCCATACTATGGAGAGCTAAGGAGCTTGAAAACATGCAGCCTGAAAGTTCTTAAGCCTGAAGAAAAATGCAGTTATTGTCAAAATGACTGTTTTTAACATCTCATAATTTTCAGCTAGTCTTAAGTTTTTTGAGGTTGTGCTTCATGTTTTTGGAATAAACAAAGTTGGCAATATTGCTTTTGACTTACTGTGGTGATGCACTGGTGTATGTGTCTGCGTATATAATTATATTCGTGCACACACATAACACCAGTAAACAAAATACATAGCATAATGATGGAGTGGAGTCATGTGAATAGTAGCTGTGGATTTGTATTACTATAAACAAAGCAGTTTCGAGAGATCAGACCATCAGTTCTTGAGGAGTGGCTTTCAATTGAAGTTTCGTGGAAATTGTTTTTAGTGGCAATTAAATCTAGAAAGTTAATAGCCAGTATCTGTTCTTTAATGTCTAAACACTTGCAAGACCTACGAGGAATGCACAGCCTACCTTTTTTTCAGATATAATCAGGCTCAAGTTTATTGAAAAAAATTTACAAGGAGCAACATTAATGCTGTATTTTTGTTGTATTAATGCAAATGAGATGCTTACTTCTGTCTTTCATCTCCATGGCTTGTATCTGTTACAGCTCTGTCTTACTCCTTTCTGTGTCTTTCTGCCTGTGTTCTGTAAACTGCTATCATCTAATGATACCGAGGCTCATTAAGGTTACTCACAATGCTAAAGAGACTATGGGAAGCTCTAGATGGCTGTAGAAAAAGAAAATTGCTAAATATATGGGAGAAACTAATCCATATCAACCCTTCCATTCCTACTTTAGGAAACCCTTAAAATCACTAGGTCAAACAAGAAGAAAAAAACTTGCAGGAAGGATGGCGTACTGGAAAGAACAGGTCATTTTTAATACACATCCCTCCATGACAAAGATAAAAAGCAATAAAGTTTTAAGAAGCTTTCTGGCTCTTCCTGCATGTCTCTCAAAAGACTCATTTAATTGAAAAGCCTGTTGTGCTTGGTTTTATGCATGTAAAAGAGAAAAAGGGCAATTTTGCACAAGGCCTAATATTCTAGCACACTATAATCGGAACTCTTTCTGGTTGCTTTCTAAGTCTCTCTGTTCACATAAAATTAAGAACCACTTATCTTAAATTGTAGTAAATCTCATTCGATATTGCATTCATAACTTAAAAAATGCTGTTACGTATTCCCAAAGCAACTTTGCTCAAGTGATATTTTGTCTGTTTATGTAGAATCTGTGCAGAATTTATATTGAAAAAGGAGCAGCACACAGTTCTTGTTTATAATGAAAATAATTAAATTCTCTGGAATACCTTGATAGCAAATATTTTTTTTCTAGTGAAACTCTGCTTACAGGAGACTGAAATTAAAATCTGCACAGAGGTGCAGTTTACTTTGTACAGACAAGACTATTTCTATCGCTCACCCTCCACTTGGACAATTTTTTTATTTTTTTTTTTGGTAGATTTCACACTGAATTTTCCATATATAAATAATTTTGTGTGAATTACACTGGGAATCACCACCACAATTCATAGGTTCTTCAATTTTCTTTGTAAATATCAGAAGAACTCATTTACTTTCCACAGTGTGAGTGGTCTTCACAGAAAAGAGCTGGGTCCTTTCATGATGTAGACTTTTTCAGTGAAGAAACATTATGCAGGCTGGTACATTGGTCTACCAAAATATTTTTTTATGTCTTTTTCAACTATGTCACAACATTTATAAGCACACTACAAGTAGCATTAAATTAACATGTGAAAGGAGAAAGAAGCTAAGTAGCTATATTGATCATCTGTAGCATTAAATGCTAAAAACATTCAAAGCTTTCTAGCGCTTTTGATTAGCTGCATGGCTTCTGCTTGTAGATGTGTGGTTTGTTAGGGAGTGGAGTACTGTTTCTTCACACTTAGCACGTTTCCTCCAAGGATTTCTTACTAATGCTATCTACTCCCCTTTTTTGTTTGTTTGGTTTTCCCCTTTTTACAGGAAGGCAGATTGAAGCCAGGAGGTATTAGCTGATTTGCTCAAGGTCAACCAGCACTTGCTCCTAATTCCCTGCTCTAGGTACTACACCACATTTTTATCATCTGTGCACTTCTAGGAGAGAAAATCAGGCTGGAGGCTCAAGGCATCCCACATGCTGCTAGGGTGAGAAGAGGGAGCAGCCCAGCTGGGACACTGTGAAATCGGCCATTTCATCCCTTCCGTGTAACTCCCGTTGGTGGAGGAGGCAGCACTTTGCTGGTGTCCAGGAACTCCCAAAAGTGAGAGGACTCAGAGTTAGGGAAAGCAAAGCTCTGATAACTCTGTTAACAAGCCAAGGGAGCTTTAGTAGGCTATAGTTTTAGGCAGAATAATTTAAGTCTTTTGCCTTCCCTAAATTATACTTAGATGCATTTTTGGTCAGTGATAAGTTTCAGGGCCAGAGAATTTGGTTACAGTTACTTTTCCCCCCATATACTGTTCTACATTTCTCTGTCAGACCTGGGATCTAGCTTTGTACTTCTTGATGGTATTTCAAGAAATAGCTAATCATTGCCCTGGGAAATACAAAAAACCTGGTCTAATTGCAGCTAAACAGGACATACACATTTTTCCTCCACCCAGACTGCCAGGGGTGGTTGGAAATCTCTGGTAATAGAGTTTGAGGCTGTGATTTTTTTAAGTCATCTTCTCACATTAAGGATTGAAAATCCTTACATGGACAAGTAAAGAGAGACTTGAGTTTTCAAAAGCTTTTAGCACCAAGCAGTTCCCATGGACCTTTCTCAGTTCCCTCTCTTGTGTAAACTGGGATTGTTAAGGCTCGATCAAGGGCAGTGTTGTTTTTCTAAAGTGGAGATGTATGTATTGCCTATAGAAGACATATGATGCAAGTAATAGCCTATGGATTCATTAAGTATTGTTTATGTTTATTTTCACACTGTATTATCTTTCAGGAGTGGTCATTTCAGCCATTATATTGACAGGAACTCAGAATAAATCTTAGGTAATATAGGGCTAATCTGCCATACCTGTGAGACCACCTGCTACCCTCTCAAACAGAAGCCAGATCGTTTGGTGCTGAATCACCAGGTAGGGCTTTCTTCTCTGGAGCTGGGGACTTGGGAAGCTCTCCCATGGCTCCTTTTCATGTGGAAATTAATGCTTGCCTCTATTTCTGAATAGTAGGTTATTAGAGTTCATATGCAAATTCCCAGGATGGGAATTTGTCTCTCTTTGATAATTGATATAATAATATATATTTTTAGTGGTCCAAAGTCCTTGAGCTTCAGCCTTGTATACATAATTTATGTTTATTTCTTACTGTTATTAACTATAATTTAGTTGTTGTTGGCTTTCATTGCCTTAGATTGAAGGGAGTGTCTCTATCCCATTGCCCCTCCATAAACAATGTCCTTTTAGGGTTCCTTATCCTGTATACTTGCCCAGACATTTCCTAGCTTGTCAAACACTGTCATTTTATTCCTTACAGATCATTCACAGTACGTCTCCTGTTGCACACACAAATAAGGAACAAATGCAATCAGAATGCATCATCGTTTAGCATAACAAATAAAACCCGATCTGTGCCGATTTCCCTTAAAGCGTCTCTTAATATGTATTGTCAAAATGTCTGAAGATGTCTTTTACTCATAAGCATTTAATTATTTGTGACAATTAAACTAATATTCAGAGCAGGAAAAAAATGAGGGTATTAAATATTTTCTCTTGTCAAAAGCTAACAAAACATCACCTGACATAGCAAACTCCTTAAATTTTGTATTTGAAACATACCTTGCAACTGAAAAAGCATTTGAATGGAATTATGGGACCCCACTGCACAACTCTGGATTTTGTATTGAGTTTGAGGAAATTGTATTTTTAAAACTAGAACAAAATTTAGAGGCAAATCATTAAAGCATGCATCAGTAATGAGCAGCTGAATACGTGATGTTTGAAAAGGAGTTTCTATCATTTTTTAAGTCTGTGCTGAAATTTAAGAATAAGGGCCCCTCTGACTGAGTGAGGGACTCAGACCTGGGTTTTGTAGCCTCGGCCTGTTATTGTCTTGTGCATGAGAAAAAAACCAGCTCAAATAACACAGAGCAAATCATCAACCTTTTCTGTATTCAGAATTATAGATTTATTTTGTTGTTTCTGTCTGATGGCCCCTCTAGCCAAATGGATCATTTGAACTGGAGAGGCAGCGTGCTGTGGATGGGGCAGAACAAGTGGCCAACATTGCTGCCAGGGCTCAGTGCCTTCATCTGCTTGGCAGCCCTTTAATATGGTAAAAGTTCATCTATGTGATAAGAAAAAGGGGGGAAAAAAAAAACAGGGAAGATCTTGAAAAGAACAGAAAATCAGTGGAGGCCTTGAAAGCAGTATTGTATGGATGCTGGAGTACTTCGTAGCCCTGGGGAGGGCAACAATAACATCATATTATAGTCATTAACAGCTCCTTTAGTCAAGGTTGTTTGGGATTTTCTGTTGAGAGGGTTGATTTTTACTGGTTGTCATGTTTCCAGTTCTAAGATGCTGAGAGCAACCATTTCTATTATCAAAATCATGGTTTCCTTTCTTAAGAATTTTTTTTCCCTGTAATTAAGGGCAGGATGTTATTTGGCAAAATATTAAAAGATGTAGAACAGGGTTTATTTCAAAGCTGTGGGACCACTACTCGTTCTGGAAGTGACGTGAACATTTTTCAGAGATATCTTCTGCTTTCCCTGAGAAAATCCACCCAAATTTATCTGACTTACAAAGTCTAAAATTTGCTATTGCCAACAATTTTTTAGAAGGTGACACAGCATTCTCCAATGTGCCATCTCCAACCACGCATGCTCTCTTCTTTTCTTTTTTTCAGTTACATTCCCTTAAAATATGTTTTAGCTGTTAGTAAGTAGGACAGTTGCTTTCCCTGCTGCAGGGGCAGCAATGGTCTGAGCAGTCAATGAGAATGAGGAAATGGGCTGTCTTGTGTGTTTAGCTGGTGACTGAGCCCTGAGATGGGAAGCAGGGAAATTTAGGAAGCAGAAAATGGGAAAGCAGGGGTAAGAACAGGAGCAGACAGTATAAAATTATGAAGTATTTTTAAAAAATGATGGTAAAAAAGTACACTTGACTCTGTTGCCTGTTCAGTGTAGAGCATGACATTTAGTATTAGCTCTTGCAGTGAACGCATCCAACAGTTTCTGTGGAAGTAAGTGTGGTTCCATGTGTAGTTCTTTACTTTCCTCAGCTTGCTTTTCAAAAGCCTGTCTGGGCCCTGGCTTCAGCACAAGCAGGGGTTGGATGTGTGCAGGAAATTAATCTGCCTCAGCTGGGAGAAAAGGTGCTCTGTGTAGGGCTGCTGCCTGCTGGGTCTATGTGGGAGCCTGAGGAGCCACCGGACTGTGGCAGGGCCCAGCCTGGTGTTCCTCAGGTGGGTGTTCAGCTCCTTCTGTCTGCAAAAAATTGCTTACAAATTGCCAGAATGTGCCCCCCAGTCTGTTAGACGGGTATGCCAATGTCCTGTCCCCGAGGCATCGTGAGGGCAGCTCAGGGGTGGCCATGAGGCTGGTGAGGACACCGTGGAAATGAAGAAAGTAAAGATTCCCTGCTTGAAGCCCAGAGGAGACGTGGGCAGCGAGTTTCAGCGCTGCACCATGGCCAGTGAGAATCATTGAAGAGCTAAGGCAGCACTGCAAGAGGTTTGTGGAAGCCATATAGAATGTATAATAATCATATCTAGGGCAGCTGGGAGGTATGGGGGCGTGTGGGATCTGCCTGGTCAGCAGGCAGGCGGTGGTGCGGGGCCTAGGGAGCCACAGGTAGGCCGGAACAAAGCGTGGAAATTACTGGCAGTTAAGTAGCTGTTGTACAAAAGCAAGCAGCTCGGAGAAAAGACAAAGAATAATGCCAGGAGTTTCAACCACAGATATCTGTTTAGATAAAAAAGGCCTGTTAGTCTGAGATCTCTTCTCATGCTGCAACATGCAAATTGCAAAAGGTGGATCCTGTGTCACTGTGCGAGTAACTGCCATTTACCTAAGCAGGCGCTGGGCCCTTGCAACTCTGACTTTGATTTTACTTGGGACAGGGTTTTATTTTATTTGCTGCCCTTTGCGGGATTTTTCATAGAAATCCAATATTTCTTGTCTGGAAGTCAGTGACAAAACTTGAACTGAGACCAGTGAGAGTGGAGCAGGTTGCCTTCAGGATATCGTCACCTCCAAAATTTGTACATTAAATATCTAAAATCCCAAGAATGTTAATCTAGAAAACAGTCACCCTTGCATTACTCTTTTACTGTTTCTGTGAACTTATTAGAGATTTTATAAACCTGTGATTCAAGTTAAACAGAGGCAAATAATTTGGAAAAATATTTGCAGAGGTGGGGGGGCAGATGGATGTTATGATGCCATCAATCTAGGTTTCCATTTGTTTGGACAAGGGACATTTCACCTTAATCGTTCCAAAACATCTCAGCTAAAATTCCTTCTTTCTTTTTTTATCCCCTATGAGGTGTAGCCAGGAAGGTTTTCAATTTGTGTGTGTGTGTGTGTATTAGGGTAAAGTGCTGAAATTTGTTGTTATAGTGAGTATACAGAATGTATCATTTTTATGTCTTCATTATAATTGTTTGGAAACATTTTGATTAACTTAAAACACAATACTTTCAATATACAAAGTATGTACAATGAAACAAGGAAGTGATTATGAGTTTTTCCAAGGAAATAAGCATCTCTAGCCATTATCCTACAGCTGGGAAAGTTCTAATATATGACATCCATATAATTTAACTTCGTAATTTTTTTTTTTTTTACAGTGATGTAATGGGGAGAGTGACCTGGACTTTGTAAAAGTTCCCCTACTTACTACAGATTCCCAAGGGCAATGTAACATTCTAGACAGTGTTTTATATGCCCCGATTAAAATGTAACATATTTTTGCATTTCCTGTGCAGTGACCTGTTAGTGCTCATAGACAGAACACTTAAAGAACAGTTACAAGGAGACATTTCCAAATGTGCCTAATATGCATGGGTTTTTATAACAATCTTATTTCATTTGAAATTGCAGCTACAGCAGGAACCATTCAGATGGTGCATTGATTTAACTTTTTAATCCACTGTTTTGCTATGTCAAGTAAAATAAATGTTTGTTTTTAGCTCCTTTTTTTTTTTTTTTTTACATTGCTAAAACTCATAACTACTTGCTTTAAGCTCAGGATTCTAAAGGGAGCTACATTATCTGAAATTTAAAGCTTGCTTTTTGTAGCTGCTTTCTCACAACTCCCCCAAGAAAAAAAAAAATACAAAAGTACAACTTTAGCAAAAAGGGCTTTTATATCTCTATCAATTATAGAAACACCAGCTGCAGTAGATTACAAATGTGTTTGGCTGATTGTGATGTTGTGTGGGGAAAACTGTCACAAGAAGCTGGATTCCGTTTGCCCCAACACCACAGGGATGTCACACAGCTCCCTGGGCTGCAGCAGGCACTCCTGTCAAAGCTGGAGTGGGCAAGAGCAGGATCCGTCTCTGAGGTTGCCAAACTGCAGAGGGTCAAATCCAGCTCTGTACTATGGAGCTGCTGAATGTGAACACAAGTGGTGGCCATGTGTCACTGTGTAGCCCTGTGTTTTCCTGCCAGCTGTAGCAAAAGCCACACCGAAACATCTGCAACCTGCACCATAAACCTCTGGGGACAATCACTCTGGTTGTTGTTCTTTATTTTTTATATCCAGAAAACTTGTTTACTTTTACTTTGTTGAAGAACAAAGTGGAGGGGAAAGGCACCACAGAACAAAAATTGTTTGATGAACCCATAAAGGTAAAGTAGCTGGAAGTCAGAAGAAAATAAATATGTTATCAAGGCAGGAATGAAAGATGAACAATTCAACATTTTTGGTGGTGTGCTCAGGAGAAATTAATGTCTCAAAGTGTGTGCAGGTCATATCACTCCACTAATATCCTGGGGTAAAAGTGTAGCAACATAAGGACTTTCAGTTGGTTGCATCTTGGTTACTGTTTCATTTATCATATTGTGCTTTGGGTCACTTGGGAGGTCGTGGTTGGGCCCTGGTTTATTTTAACAAAGAGAAACTGACATAGCAAAGTTCTGTGTATACTTTACAGAGAAAATGCAATTTTCTATTTTCATTTAATCCCAGGAATGTTGGCATTTTCCAGGCTGTCAAACAAATGAGTGCACTGGAGGACAGTTAGATATGTCTGTCTAGTTCATCTATCTAATCTACCTCATTTCTAATGTGCCCATCACCATGGTGTCTAGGTGGAAATCTGCCCTGATTTTGCTTTTTGTCTTTATTGGATGTGGTAACTTAATTGAGTCCGAAGAGCTTTCGGATTAATCTGCAAAAATAATAACAAAAACATTATCAGAATAATGATTCATTTTTGTACTCTTACTCAGAATTTCCCCTCTTTTGAGTGTATTTGGCCAGTTGATTATTGTTGGCTTTTCTAGAAGAGGTTATATTTTAGAGATTCTTTATTAAATTGGAGTTCTACCTGAGTCTTCAGTGACTCAAAACTTCATTTGGCTTCTAAAGAGAATTCACTTATGTCCTCTTAACTTCCTTCTGCTTTTCTCTGCAGAAGAGCTGACTTCATTTAGTGAGCCACCCAGTTTAGCAGCTGCATCTTTTCCGTGACCCTTTGCCATATAAAACATAGGTAAAGGTAATAAAAAGTAACAGAAATTGTGGC